>CAKNWT010285706.1:0-16674 GCA_932066315.1 Andricus coriarius | reverse complement strand
AAAAAAAAATGAAAAGACAAAAGTTGTTTAACCAAAATATATCTACAAATTTGTTATAAACTCTTGTCATAAAAATGCATCAAAAATTAGAAATGTACTTTTTGGAAAAACGAAACAAGCCTCAATAACTTTTTATTTAACAAAATTTTTCGCCTAAATAATATCTACAAATTTGCTTAGAGCCACTTTGCACTAGTATGCGTATTTTCAGTTTAAATCATAAAAAATAACGTTGAAAGTAAACAAATTAAATTTATGGAGAAACGACACAAGTTGCAATTAAATGTATAGTAACAACATTTTTTGTATAGGATGCACACTTTTTTACAATCATAAAAACAAGACAATGAAAATACGTATGTTTCAATACCAATGCATGTTATGCATTGTGATAATATACATTGATTGAAATGATAGATTTCTCCAGGTAGCTGAGAATAAATAATTCATTAAATCTATTGAGTAATTAATTATTTATTCATTAAATTTATCAGATGGACTTGTTTAAACAATAAATAATTGCTAATTTTATGAATAAAGATCTTATTAGTCATTTTTTCTCAATTAGTAGTTACCGCTACTAGAAAAAGTAACTTCGAGTTACCTTTAAAGTTACTTTAAATTCATTCCATTACGTTTTTTATTTGAAAACAAGAACTTCTGAGATGACAATTCATAAAAACATAATTTAATTAATTAGGGTAATTAATTTACTCTAAAAGTTACAAGAAACATAAATTTTCAGTAACTTAGTTACTTGCAACAAGTTACTATCTAACACTGGTCTACTCGTACCGAAAAAATCCAGCTATTCCTCAATCGAAATGTCAGTTCGTGTGGACAGAAGATAGTAGATACGGCAATTTGAAAAACGCGGGAATAGCTGTGCATGCGTGAGTTTGTGCCACGTGACAGATGCGGACATACGCATGCGTCAAAATCAGCTGTTGTCAGTGGTTAGCAGTGGTTAGTCAGTGTTTCTCGGATTTAACAAGATGGTAAGAAATTACAGATTTTGAAAAATGGTGTAAATCCAGAAGCATCCTTCATACCTAAATAAATTATTATATCACGAATTATGGACGGCATATAGTTGAATTATATTTGTCTATATTTTCGTATATTTTATATTTCAGGGTATTGACATCAACCACAAACATGACCGAAAGGTCCGACGAACGGATCCGAGGTCCCAAGATGTTTATTTACGACTTCTTGTCAAGGTATTCAAGTTTTATTACATATCTCTCATTTACTTACTGCCTCGACTCATACTTAGATCAACCCTTTTATATCCTCCTAATCAAATTGGATTACTGTAAGTATTTTAATTATTTTTCTGACGGGTAACATAACCTCATTTTTAGGTTAGGTATACATTTATGGTTTATATTGTTATTTATAAGTTTAGTTTAGTAAAATGATAAATGGATTAATATTCACTATTCAGTAGCAGAATGGTCAAGATTATGATTAAATTATTTCTAGTAATATTGTAATCATACATTTGAATTCGAGTATTTTAATTTATATAGATTTTACGCAGAAACATTTAATTTCTCTTGTTGTTTGCTTAAGTACAATCTGAGACATTAAGGAGTCATTAAGAAAATACGTGATAAGTATTTAATTAATTTTGCCTCCTCCCTTGCTCTTGCGTAATACGTTTTCATTTGTTCTTAACATGGAGAATGGTGCATGACTGATTATGTCTTTGACCTTAAAATAGGAACAATTTGCATTTTTTTCGAATTAAAATGTTTGTATTAGAAAGCATAGCCTCCCATTTTTAATCAACGTGTTGAACATTTTTATTTTGTTAAAGCAGAATGTAAATTCTTTCTAGGATTAAGATAGTGTAAACGGGGGTATTGCCGACACCCTTCTAGTGAAGGACACATCAATAAAAATGCTTTTATTAAAATTATGGGGATTTAAAATAGATACTTGTACGTGCACAAACAGTTTATTATGCATGTAAGTTGTATTTCAATATTTATTCAGTAAAAAATTACTGAATTTATATTCATTAAACAATACTTTCTTGTTGCCACCTACAGATGGACATGTTGACACTACAAATTAGCGATGTCGTTAATTTGAAAGTCCTGTGAAAGTAAGAAGAAAAGGTATTTCTTGTCTTGCAGTACTTTCAGATGTTAGTTTATCATGTTTAGCAATATAATTAAAGAAATATTATGCTCAAACTCAAGTAGATATTTGTAGAATATTTGTAATATTCTTATCATACCTACAAAACCAGTGAGCAACATACGTGTCTTTTAATGAACGTCACCCAACAGAAGGAAGTTTTCAGTGAATTATACGTACTATTATTATTGATATCCATGTTCTTATGATTGCTGTTTGTTGTATACGTTTCTAGGAAATCGCTTTCTATAAATCTTGAATGTTCAGTATCTATTTAATTAATTAGTTTCGGATTTTCGAACCTCAACAAGCCATTACCGACACCCCAGAATGAATTTGGCAAACTTGTCAAATGAACAACTGAACATAACCACACAATATCGACGGTATTCCTTTTCGACGAAAACTGCCTCTTTTCTTATAAAAACATTCATAGTTATATAAAATAATGTTCTTTATTGTCTGTAGTTACTAAATTACATAATATTTCTTACGAATAATTTTCTAAATGTTTTTAAATTCAAAATAAATACAATATGTCACTCACTGAATTTGAATAAATTATTTTAAAATAAATATAACAAGAATTTGGCATAGAATAATTATATTAATGGGTACTGCCTGAAAACGGAAAATATGTTCCCTTTCACATGAATTCATCTTCGTTACCAAACAATAACCACATACATTAATATTCTTCTTTTTCTACAAATTTTTTCTCAGTGTGTCGGTCATACCCCTGTTTACCCTAGTTTAATGTTTTTATGGAAACTTATTTGCGAATTGTACTCTGTGCTAGTCTAATTTAAGAGACAGGTCCACTTTTGAAAGTTCGTCAAATAAAGCTTTAGCTTTCCTATTCCGGTTTATACCAAACTGATAAAAGCCGATTATACTAGCTGAAACAAATAGAATAATACATACAACTTTTAAGGACGTATTTTCAAATCAACAAATTAATAAATAAATTCAACATGGTAATTTATATATCGTCGTTTTGTATTAATTTTTCAGCTTTACCGCTACTTGGCAAGAAGAACGAATGCGAAATTTAACAAGATTGTCCTGAAGCGTCTTTTCATGAGCAAAATTAATCGGCCACCAATTTCACTAGCACGAATCGTTCGTTTTATGAAGAAGCTAGGCAGGGAAAACCGCATCGCTGTTGTAGTCGGTACGGTCACTGATGATTCTAGGATTTTCGAAGTTCCCAAGTTAACGGTATGTTTATTATTTGTTACTCTTGAGAAAACTAATACAAGTCTGCCAGCGAGTCCTTTTCCGTATTTTAAAGAGTTTTGTTCACTTCTTTCTTATTTTCCCCTTTGCTTTTTCATTTAATTTTCTTTATTTTCAGAATGAAGCTATTGAATTAATAATTTTAAATTCAGTTTTCGAAAAACTGAGTATTTTCATTTAAAACCCTTCAAATTCGAAACCTTTATATGAGATAGATATTTCAAAGTGAAACTTTAGGAGTAATTATAGAGGTGTACGACTTGATTTATTTACATTATTAAAATTTTTAAAGTCAACATTAAATGTTGGCGGGGGGAGGGGGGGGGGGTTCAAAAGTAAAGCTGAATATTTGAAATTCTACTTATTCGAATTTCAAAGATTCGACTTGATTTTTGACTTAATTTTTCTCCTACAAAAAGGAGTAATTTTGATTTCAAAAATTACAATAATCGAAGAGAATCAAATCGATTTGATGCAATTAGATTTTATTCTATTTCGAAAATATAATGTTGCAAGCGTGTGCAAATTGTCGTGGAAAATTCGAACAAATCACTGCATACCTCTCAGTAATTTCAGGTTTAAATGATTGCAAGTATTCGTGATTGAATAACTGCAGCTTTTAATTAATGTTTTTTTTCTCAGGTGTGTGCACTTCGTGTAACTGAAAAAGCGCGAGGTAGGATTCTTAAAACTGGAGGAGAAATCATTACCTTCGATCAGTTGGCTCTGCGTGCACCAACTGGGGAAAAAACTGTGTTGATGCAAGGACGTCGCAAGGCTCGTGAAGCAGTGAGGCACTTTGGACCAGCTCCGGGTGTCCCACACTCGCACACTAAACCATTTGTTAGATCCAAGGGACGTAAGTTTGAAAGGGCCCGAGGTCGCAGACGTAGCTGCGGTTATAAGAAGTAGAGCGCCAAAATTTATTATACCACCTACCTTGTACGAGTATATTTTTTTATATTTAAGGTCTTACTGTATAAGGTTCGTTGGAAATAAACGTTGGCACTTGTATCTTTGTTGTGATTATTAATTGAATTTATGCAATTCTCGTTAATAAAGTATTTTAACAATACTTTAGATTCCTTGCAGGAAGTCATTGACGCATTAGTTCTCGAGGTCTGACTTTGAAATAACCTTCGATGCCCGCATAATCAGTTTAGGATATGATTGATTGCATACATCACTCATTTTAAACAAAGATAAGAAGTAAAAGGTCTTTTCGCTAATGAAGTAAGCTTTTATGTTTTTCGAAAACTAACTTAACTTAAATTCTCCCATGAAGGAGCAAAATCGTTTCAATAAAGGAATTATTGAGCAATTTAGCGCAGGGAACTTTAAACATATTAAATAATATTTCTCCTCAAATGTTGTCACACAATTTTATTTTGACCATGGACAGTAGGACATCTTTAATATACAAGTTGACTTAATGAAAAATCAATCAAACTGTCATTTATCAAAGTTTAATAGTTTTTTGGACATTGTAAACAATGTTAGCCGATGCCTGGTATAATTTCCTCTCGTCGGCAGTCATTCGTAACCGAACCACATGCGTTATACCATTTTCGCCTATTGTACAAGGCAGTGAGAGGAACTGCTCGTTGCAAACGTCGTAATGTCCCTAGAAATTGATTATTTTACTAAAAATAAGTTCCGAGCCCAAATGTTAATGGGTTACATACAATTTTCACAACGTATAATAGAAGCTGAAGATAATTAGTTTAGTTTATTTCAATATATTTTAGGGTGACCACTGGACTAGGAAAAATCTGGAAAATTGCAGTGAATTTATTTCCTGAGAGGCAATTTTGTTACTTCTCAGTTTTATTAGAACTACTTATCCAATTAGCACTTTAAGGCCATTTTATACTTACCCGATGTATAAAATATATGAAATATGGTACTTCAATTCTAACTTTCTCATGATTTTATAATTTCGAAACCAAAGCCTTAATAATAGGTAAAGAGTTTTTGATTCATGAGTTCATAACGTTCAAAAGTAAAAAATTTTTAGGTGAAATCTTGATAAATTAGATAATATTAAATTAATAGCATCCCTGTAAAAAGGAGAGCATTGAAGTAGATTATATGGTATTGAAAAAACTGACATGCATTAAAGTGTACAATTTTTTCAATGCCGTACAATCTACGTCAATGCTCTCCCTTTTACAGGAATTTAAAATTCAACAATATTTTGGACTCGACGCTTCAAGATTTTATACATTTTATTTTACATTGAAAGCCTCAATATTATTATTATTTCAGAAAAATACAAATTTAATAATTTCATATTCAAACTCTTATCGTGTGAAAGTAAATAATTGTGAATTGAATCAGTTTAAAATTAAAAGCCTGAATAGTGAAATAGTTAATCTGAAATAGTTCAGAATTGAAGAATGCTATATTGAAAATTTATAAATAAGACAATTTCAATCGCTCAATCTTGTACAATTTTTAACTGAAAGTCTTCATAGGTAAATCATTTTTATTGCTTTTTGAATTTGTCGTATTTTGATTGCTTTAAACGTAAAATGGTGTACTTTGAAGTTTTACCTTTTTGAAGGCTTACAAATAAAATTTGTTTGAATTTTATTTCTTCCACTTTGGCATTGCACAATTTGATTTTTTTTTATTGCAAGATTGTGTAATTTTGAATTTATGAAAATTGGTATGGCTACTTCTTTAAAATTGTACATTGAAAGTTTAAAACTTCATTTTTAAATTATTAAATTTTAAATATTTATTTTTTAACAAAAAATAAAGCTTAAGTAAAATTGTCCCACATTTGATAAGTTAATTTCGATTTTTTCTTCTACTTCATTAATTTAATAGTGTAGTTTCAAAATTCGAAGGCTTGAATTTGAAAATTTAATTTAGAGACAGGCAAAAATGTTTGAAATCCGTGCATTTGATAGGAATTTTCGCGTGGTCATCCTGAGTTCCGAAAAAATGCAATTTTCATTTGGAGTTACCTGTATCAGGGTGGAAACGGGTTTTACCTCCTGCGTGTTACGTATAATGGCGTTGGTAATATCAGCAACTGCCAGACCAATGGCCGTACTTGTGTATCCCTTTAAACACCTGATTGTTGCTCCACTTGTTTTTATCGTTGAGAACGATTAATACAAATAACATTTCAATTCATTATATTCTCTAGCTATTAAATATTTATTTGACCACCTATTAGAAAGTGTAAGAGAGAACTTACGTTTTTACGACATCTTTAAAAAGGTCATGCCAATTTTCCTCGTCAGTTTCCAATCCAATATTGGGGAAAATATCCCTAAATTGTACTCCCGCAATGTTTACTCCGGACCACACAGGCACTGATGAAAAACATTTTCAATAAATTAATATAAAGTACTTTAAAATAGTTTACATTGAATGAACTTGGTTAAAGAGTCTTTTAAATAGCGTTTTATGGTAATTTTATTATTTCTTCATTCGCGTGCTGCTGTTATCATTGCTCGTTGTACGTTACCTTGACTGTCGCCATGTTCACCAATGATATATCCGTGAATTGAACTGGGAGCAACACCTATCCTATCTGCAATCATATAACGAAACCTGGCGCTGTCTAGGTGGGTTCCGCTTCCAATTATTTTGTTCACTGGCAGGCCACTTAGCTTCCATGTAACCCATGATAAAATGTCCACTAAGGAGAAACAATGTTTGAGATTGCGTCAATGTTAAATCTGGGGGCTCAGTTTCGAGAGATTAAATTTATTTTACGTAACACGAGTATGATTTCCTTGCTTTTTCGTGTGCTCTTTGGAGACTCAAAGTAGGTTTTTGTTGGTGGTCTGGTATACTTTACCGCCCTAGGAGGACAAAGTGGACTTTACCGTCACATGCGCATTCGATATCTCACTCCGTGCGCACTGTTGTACGCCGCGAAAGTGACCTTTAAACTAACCTGAAAAGTAAGACGTGCTTTCATGAAACAGATGAAAAAAACTTGAAAATCATATTCGTGTTACATAAAATTTCGTGTGTACCGAGAAGGAAAGTTCGCGCTCGTCTACAACTCGTTATTACAAACTCACGCTTGCCGTAAAAAGGCTACTTTGTGTCTTTCATGCACAATATAAGTATTATTAAACTGAAATACTTTCAGGTTGGTAACAGATGTCACTTTTATTTGCAAATTTCTGTTACCGACTCTGTTCTACTCCGTTCACCAAGAGAAGGCCCAAAGTTTGCACATAAGGGAGGAGAACCATTTTGGTTAAGAAAGGAGTGAACTTTCCCTTTTTTCTATACACATATTTTTTTTATTTTTCTTCTCATTGGTCCAAATTACACATTTATTACTTTCTTGGTATCCATCGGTAAATTTGGTCGAAGGGTAGTGTCCAGATGCTGGCAATAGCAACCTCAAACGTATCAACAGAACCGCCTTCACGGAAACAATTTATGACAGGTTGCGTAAAGTTCATTATTGTACTGAATGAACAATAGTTTGACAAACAGTGACTTCAAAGCAAGTAAACGTGATCGACACCCCCCTTTCAATTTTCGTCAAATTATCTGAATGATTGCATATATTTGGCTTTGGAAGTGTTTTGGAATTCTAAACAATACATTGGTCTTAATGGGATTCCAGAATTTCGTAGAAGTTTCTCTAATGTCGATAACAGGAATTCGCAGCTAAAAGTGGCCTAACATATCTATCGTAAAACGGGGCTAACCGGGACACGTTGGAGAAACCGGGCCTGTGATAATTTTATATTTCATAATTTGATTTATTTTTTCTGTATAAAAAGCCGAAAGATATTCGATTGTTTTCTGTGAAATAAATTTCAAACTTTAGTTTAAAGGCTGTTTGCTCAATTGTCGTGGGTAAATTTTTATAAAAGTAATATTCATATAAAGCTGTAATTTGATGTATTTTCTTCAAGTTGGGCAAAAAAAACTTGTTAAACTTTAATTGTAAAATTTCTTAGATGTTCATGTCACCTATATCGTCTTAACAAAATTATCAAAAATTTTAAGCAAGCTGATACTTTGTTTTTGCTGTATACTGATTTTTATAAAAAGTTCGAATTTGTGGGGAAAAGCGGGATATGGTGAGACATCATAATATGGGTGATTCTCCACAGACAGGGAATTTTTGGCAAGGGCAACTTTTTTTGGAAAAATGTTAACATTTTTTTTTCTTCATAATTGTTAGGTTTCATTGGCCTTAAAGAAAGGGGCCCTATAAATATTCACGCTTAATTTCCACTTCAAGGACCTGTAGCACATAAAAAAGTTTTCAATTTTTGATTTTCCGGCTGATTTTCTCTGATTGTGTGTGAAGTAAAACAATACTGTAAAATATTAACACATTAAACGTAACATGGCAGGGAAGAATAGTGTTGTTTAAAAAATGCAAAGTTTTTAAAAAATTTAATTTAATTTCGAATTTGAAATATTCTTTTCAAAAATATTATAAAATGTTTATTTCTCTTACAATTATTAACCCTCTAATCACTTTATTTTTTGTGTGCAGTACTTGTAGGTATACAAACGTTAATTCTCGATTTACGTGAATTTTTAATAAACTTATTTGGAAAAGTGCTTCGACAAGCTCTGTTTCGTCCCTGACAGCGAAAAGCAGGTTATGGTATCCGATGTTACGGTATCCGAAAACCATACAAAATTACTTTTTACGCTTTGAAAACAAAACTAATCAATGAATACTTCTGACAAAAACTCCTTTATTATGTGCTACACGGAATTCTCATCTTTTCATTGATTTTTATTATGAAATATGAAAGTTCTCATCAGTTACGGCATCCGATACTAATAAAAATACGACACATTTTGGTTTACATTTTGTCACTTTGCAAAAAAAGTTCTTAATTTTTTGTTATGAAGTTTTGACGAATGAGTAGTGTGGCTTTTGTTCTAGATATTGTGAAAAGATAAGACTTAAAAAATGATTAAAAGTTGATGAAAGGTATGGGAGATTCGTTTACCGTAACCGTCGAAAACATTTAGGGAGACACGTGTATAATTTAATTTTCTCTACTAATATATTAGATAAATTTCAATATTACCTATGAATTTGATAGTTTACACATCTCTAAACTTGGCGCCGCGTACGTTGAGACATCCCAAAAAAGCATTTTTCGAGTATTTGGGAGTATTTTGCCAAGACATACGATGATGTCACCTTGTTTTTTCTTACGGAAGTATTGTATTGTGCTAAAATAAAGTATTTAGCCAAGTTTTACCATATAAAGAAAAACTACTTAGTTTAGTTACTAGAGGTCCGAGACACAATAGTGCCCTGTATGTGGAGAATCACCCATATGAAAATTAGATCGGCTTGTATGAATTTTGTTTAATTTACTCTACAATAATAATACAGGCTTTTTATTTTTTATTTTTTGCCACTTGGTATTACTGAAATGCTATTTTTCCTTTTTATTGAAAGTGGACGACTGGACTGTAAAAATTAGTTACTTATCGCGAAATCAAATGTTTTAACTTCAGAATATGGAAGAGAAAGAGTTAAGTCATTGTATATTTAAAAAAGTAATATCTAATTTGTTATCGTTCTTGTAATATACTGAGAAAACTCTAAAAAATGTCCCGCTGAGCACCGCCTTACGGCCCCCATAACACACAATGTTGCAGAAATATTGCTAGAATATTTATTTCAAACATTGGCAACATTCCAAATGAATATTGCAGCAACGTTCAAGAAATATTAAAATGTCCGACCCAGGCAATATTGGTCAGGAACATTTCTGCAACATTTCAAGACAATATTGAAATTGCGCTCGCTTTATCTGTGTGAAAAGTGTCTGTGAAATCTTGCACAAATATTGCCGCGCAATTTTGCTGAAACATTGGCTGAGATATTGATGGAATATCTCCATAAAACGTATTCAAAATATATTCCTGAAAGTTCCTTTCTAAATTTATTTTTAGGTTATATTATTTTGAATTACTTATACGCCTATCATTAACTTATAAGACCTTCTTTTGAATTAAGCTACAGAAAGTCACGTATTTATTTTTATTTGTAATTCTATTTACATATACATTAATAATAACAACATTTTTTGTTCGACGTAGAAGTATATATTCTTCTGAACGTATGTACTTCCAAGAGAGGCAAATTTTCCGAGAAATATTGTGTCCAACAGCTATTGTCATTCATGATTACATGAGCCATATATTTAAAATATTGGCACTCTTCCTCTTGAACACTATAAAATAATTACAAATATTAATACTAAATATATTTTATGAGATAGCCTCAACGGGTGAAAATGGTAAGCTTGTATTTTCGTATAGCCTATAAAATAATCAATACAAAAATATTGCCATGAATATAAAGCTAAGTAACCTAGATATATCTTGAAAAAAACTAAAGATTAGAATTGACAAAGGAGGATACATCTAACTTCCTTGCCTGCATGCAAATTTTGCCTGAGGCAATATCGTTGCCCCAGGAAACAGTCTTGCTGTCGTCAAAGAATTTTAATGCAGAAATCGAAATTTTTTTATAGAACATTTTCTGCATTGTAACCAGATTATAAACTGATTAAAATGGAATATTTTCTTAGTTTCGAAGATCATCTTCAGTGACAAATATTCCTGTTCATTAAGTATGTATTTTATGGGTTATTTTCGGTTATTAAAAATTCAATGTCAAAAATGGCAGGAATATGGACTTGGATGTGAAAAAATGATACGATAATGATATGATAATGAAGAAAATAGGCATTTACCAATTTTCTTCTACATTCCTACATTATCCAACTGCTTGTCGACAGTAAGACCATTTTCTGAATGTGCAGGCAAGAAGGTTAGATTTATCCTCCTATTCGAAATTTCTCTCTTTAGTTTCTTGCAAGATTCGTGAAATTTATTATGAAAAAAGTGAAATGAAGACGAAAAATGTATTACAAACTTTGAATTTTGAAAGATCATTTTTGATATCAATTTTGACGTCAAAATAAATTTCTAAGTTACATTTAGCAATATTTTTGTCTATTATTTTATAGGCTATACGAAAATACAACTTTACCATTTTTACTCGTTTAGACTATCTCATAGAATATATTTTTTACTAATATTCGTAATTATTGTATAGTTTTCAAGAGAAAGTGTGCCAAAATTGTAAATATGGCGATTGTAATCCTCACTGACAATAGCCGTTGGACACAATACTACAAAAATTTGCCTCTCTTGGAAGTTCAGAAGTTCAGAAGAATGATTTCTACTGCATCTAACAAAAAATGCAGTTATTTTGAATGTATATGTAAATAGAATTACAAATAAAAATAAATTCGTAAATGTCTGTTACTGAATTTAAAATAAGGCCTTATAATTTAATTATAGGTATATAAGTAATTCCAAATAATATAACATGAAAATAAATGTAGAAAGAACTTTTCACCAATATATTTTGAAAACGTTTTATGGAGATATTCAATCAATATCTCAGCCAATTGTTCAGGAACATTGCGCAGTAATATTTAAGCAAGATTTCGCGGACAGTTTTCACACGCATAAAGCGAGCGCAATTCCAATATTCTTTTGAAATGTTGCAGAAATATTCCTGACCAATATTGCATGGGTCGGACATTATAATGTTTCTTGAACGTTGCTATAATATTCATTTGCAATGTAGCCAATTTTTCAAATAAATATTCTAGCAATATTTCTGCAACATTGAAGGGGGGGGGGGGGGCGCAAAATTAGTAAATTAAGCTGTAGGCTTTGATTATAATGTATAAACAGTAAGTTTGCCCCAGTAAAGTTTCATTTACAATTAAATAAAAAGTATGAATAAAGCAGATGCAACATTTTTACACGTTTAAATTAATTTTTTTACTCTCGCACAGTAATTAATTATACTGTTTCAAGGAAATTTTCAGTCAATTAAGATTATGTACTGTAAATAATTATCTACTTTATTGTGGTTTCCCCTATCTCCTACTGTGAACTCTTTTGTAGCTAATGAAGCTTTGAAATACATATAATATCAAAAGTAGAATTTAAAACTCTAATAGGGAAGACGCTTTCTACTGATTCATTATCTTCATCAATTTGCAATCATTTTAATTCTCAAACACACATTTTGTTGTCCATACTATTTTCGTCAAAATTGTTTATGTATTTTCTATTGTTTCTCTCTGATATAATTTATTGTTACGTACTTATGTACAGGCTACCTAATTAATTCTGAACAATCGTTTGCTTGGAAGTTAGAAGTGTTATAACATTATGAGGATATATGCATAGGGGCTTAGTATCATCTTATCAAGGACCTTTCCTGGTTAAAACTGTAGTTTATTCTGTATGTTCATATAAAATATAGCATGTGAATTTAACCTGGGTTAGTGACTATGATGAAAACAGCGTCTGGACTATATTGTGCAAGGGAAGGAATGATGTTCTTAAGGATTTCTGTATTTTTCTGGACTAAACTTAATCGACTTTCACCCTTCTTCGGACGTGCACCGGCCGCAATGATGACCACTTTTGAATTACTCGAGATACAAAAATCTAGGAAAAAGAACCTAGATTCTTTTAATTGTTGATAAAGGTTTTTCTTATTGACCTATTAAGAGGAAAGATTACCAGTGTCATAATCAATACGTGGGTTATCCATAAACATCGATCCGTGACAGTATTCCATCCCTTCGCCTTCTAATTTCTTCGGAAAAGCATCTATAATTGCTATTTGATTGCTTATTCTCTGGAAAATTATAATATTATTTTGCGTATAATATTTTATGTACACCCAAGGGTGCACAGTGACTTCTAAAAAAATAAAGTTTCGAATTTATTATGCCTTACCTCCCACATTTGCTTGAAATAATACCCCCCCCCCCCCCATAAAAAACGATCTGCGAATTCGAGGCATATCGATTACCAAATATTTCCCATGTATTTTTCAGGGAAAAAGAAAATTTTTCATGCAGCGATTGAATTATGAAACTAAAATAAAATACAAATCACACGCTAGTCCATAATAACCATTAATCTTCAGAATTGCCCAAGAAATACGAATGAACAATTCCTGCTTAAATGAAACCTTCTTAATAATGTTGTATATAAAATAACTTCAGTTTTCAAAATATAACCTTTAAGTTCGCAGAAATTCTGACGCAGTAATAGGTACACATAGCTGCTATTTTATTTTTAGATATGGATTAAACATAAAGTCAGTTTTCTTTTATATCATCCTTTTTTAAAATGATAAGACTATTATTAATAAGAAGGCCCTGCTTGAATCATCTTTTAAATTTTTAATGTTCACATACATAAAACTAAAACCCACAGTCACAGGGGCGCAGTAATACGTACACAGTTTTTGTTCATATGCGGTAATTTCTACAAATATACGTTTGATCTAAATGTTAAATATTTTTGTATATTGGTTTACATTTTGGTATTTAATGCCAGTTGTTTGTGTAGAAAATACGTTCTACTTAAGAGCGAAACTAAAATATATTGTTATTGCATTATGAATTAAAAATAAAAGTCAAATAAAGTGAGACTAACGCTTGACATCGTAGTAATATGCGATTTAAGGGGTCGTCCATATATTACGTAATCAATTTTTCTTTTGTTTATATCGTTGTGTCATTCTCAACTTCACAGCAATCCTCTTTTCGTCTTTATTTGAACAAAAGAAAAACTGATTACGTAATATATGGACGATCCCTAAATATAAATATAAGCTTCATATTTATATATAAACCTACTATTATAAAGCCTTAAGGGCCCTGGAAGTCGAGTAGTGTTACTTTTTCGAAAAAAATTATATTTTTCATGCAAAAATTAAAAGAATAAATTGTCCTCGCTAGCATTCAGGGGCGAACACATCGTATACGAAAACTAGGGGCCCCTACCCAAACGAGTGGGTGAATTCCCAAAAGGTTGGGTTGGTGTAGATTGTGGGGGGGGGGGGGCAACCATCCCGGAAGGCAGACTGTAAAAGAAAACTGTAAACAGTATAATTTCTTATAATCAATTCGCCCCCGAATTCATGCATGCAATATATTCACGCCGAATCAGTGCAACTGTACAGGGATCTTGTATATTGTTATTTAATGCAACAAGGTACTACTACTTTCGCATTAAGTTGCCGAAACTTGTACAGTTGCACTTATTCGGCGTAAATATATTACATGCATGAATTCGGGGGCGAATTGATTATAAGGCATTATACTGTTTACAGTTTTCTTTCACAGTCTGCATGAAAGGATATTACCCCCCCCCCCCACACAATCTACACCAATCCAACCTTTTAGGAATTCACCCACTCATTTGGGTAGGGGCCCCTAGTTTTCGTATACTGTGTGTTCGCCCCTGAATGCTATCGAGGACAATTTATTCTTTTAATTATTGCATGAAAAATATAGTTTTTTTCGAAAAAGTAAAACTTTACCGAGAGTCTCTATATTCTTTAGAGTATGTATAAAAAAATTAGACAAAATGGCTTTACCGTTTGGCCTGAATCTGAAACCGCGATTTAAACTCGATTTCCAGGGCCCTTAAGGGGCCGTCCATAAATCTTGTGACGCTGGAAGGGGGGTAGAGGGTTTCAGGGACCGTCACGGTTTTTCACTTCCGAGGGGGGAGGGTTTTTCTAAACGTCACATGACAAAGTAAATCGAATGGAATTGCCTATTTGTTTTATTTTTCGTCAGATTATTATATCGAGTACGAACAAAATTTCCATATGAATATTATTAATAATAATATTCAAATAAAATTTTCTTTTCCCTTCCCAGTAGGAACGGAGAGGCGGAGGTATGACAATTCGTCACATAACTCTTCGGGTGGGGTGGGCAACGATTTTCCACAAAAACAGGGCCACTGATGGGGTAGGTGGGGGCAGGCGGAGATAAAAACCATTAGTTGCATTAATTTCATTGAGAATTTTCCGGGTTTTTGCATCTCGCCAGAACATATTCACGTTTTCCTTGACAATTTTTGACGGTTCTACGTCCTATGGATCGTTCTTAGCCTAAAGACTTAATGGGATTTATTAGAATAGGTTTGCGGTATTTGATTTTGAGGCCGCACGGTTGAATATTTTGGTCTAATTTTTTGCATAAGTCATCTAAATAGTATTTTCTTCCGACGCTCAGAGCCGGTTTTTCGAAAAATTGTTCCTATTTTGTTCAATAAATGAAAACGCAAGTACAATAGCAGTGACGCGCAGTGTTAGCGAATAAGGCGGAACGAATGACCCTTTCATTGTTATGACATTAATGCCAGTTACAAACACTGAAATTATGAAAGCATGACTTAATTCAATTTTAATTAGCACACTTAATTTATTTATATACAGTGAACCCTGGTTATATTATCGGTTTTGGGGCTGACGGTGGGACCGACTCTCCGCAGTTAGGTTCACTCCGCACGTAAATAGTCAGGGGCGTATGAACCGTTTCCGTTGGATTTTACTGCGTGGTAAAAAATATTTTGAAAATTGTTTTTCTCATACGAAGACAAGAGTAAACGAAATATTTAACGGAAATGAGGAAGAAAGTTTGCTCTTACACGTTAAAATAAATGTGGACATCCCTGTAGACATCTGTGCAATAATAATACACCTTAAGAAAACAAAAATTGGTTTGTTAGCTCTCTACAGGAGTCCTAAGTCGAATGCCGTTTGGGACGACGATTTGGAGGACGTGCTAATTCGTTCGAGTGGTGCAGCGGACCACATATTATGTACAGGAGATTTCAATATCGATGTCTCTCGCTCGGAGCAACCTGATTGGGTGAAGCTTAAATATCTCGCTAGCTCTTTTTCCCTCAATCAGATTATCGACGAACCTACGCGTACTACGGATAATTCCTCCTCAACAATTGATCTAATCTTGATAAGTGAAAAATTACAGTCGTCGGATTCTGGAGTGATTAAATTGTAGAAACCGTTCGACCATGATTTGGTTTTCTGCATGTTAGATGTGGGGACAGTCCGTAGACCGGGTACATTCCGCTTTGGGAGGGGTTTTCAGAGAATAGATATAGATATGTTCGATAGGGCGGCAAGAGCGGCGAATTGGGACAATGTACAAATGGCTAAAACGGTGGATGACAAGGTGAACTGCTTTTCTCAAACTGTCCTATCATTGATAGACTCCTTTTTCCCACTTAGAAAATTCAGGATTGCCAGACCCAAACCTCCGTGGTTCTCAGATGCGGTCAAAAAGATGTCGCGAGCCAGAGATAGAGCACGATCCAAATGGCGAAGGGATAGAACAGACCCCAACCACGCCAAATATACTTACCTCCGCAACCTCGCAACGG
>CAKNWT010285702.1:0-22361 GCA_932066315.1 Andricus coriarius | reverse complement strand
ATCAGTTGATCTGGTGTTCGAATCCCAGCGGAGTGAGAGGAGTGTGATCTTTTTTTCTGATAAAAAATTTGGCTTTTACTTAGATTCAAATCACCTAAAAACAATTTATGATCAAGCTTTCTTCAAAATATATTATATGTTGAACAATGTTTCAGAAAACTAGTATTTTAAATTACCTATGTTGTGTCCTAAACCCTCTGCTGTACTTGACACAATGTACATGGCCATCCTATTAGACAATTGAGCTCTGTCTAAAGTTCAAAAAAGAGCTGGAGTGATTAGTTCTATCTTTGGAACTTTCTCTTGTGTTTTCGGTTCCCAGTCAGGGTCCTAAAGAAAAAATAATTTCTTTTTCCCAAAACCATTGTAAAAGTCAATGTTTTTAATTTTGAAACTGATAATTACTAACCTTTCTATTGAAGTCATAATTTTCTTTATCGTCATACATTTCTTCATTACCACTGTAGGTTTCAAATGACATTGAAGAAATGGATGAATGTGCGGAATGGGGAAAGGATATATCAGAAGATGCCTTGCGCTTCACGACTTTCATTACACTTTCTATTAAGCTATCATTCACTCCCTCTATAACTCCATTACGACCCTTTTCTTTTTGTAAAATTAAAAATTGCCTCCTTTTTTCTACCTTAATCCGTGCAAGAGCGTCACCGTGAGCTATGTCAAACAGATTATCCAAATCATCGCAGAAGTTCGTTCTTTTTCCTTGTAAAGCACTTGAACTTCGCTCGCTTTTCTTTTTAAGGTCTTTCCAGGCTTTATGTAGTTCAATCAATTTTTTAACACAAAGATGTTTCTCTCGCTCAGGAATCTGGATATCGACGTCAATTATTTAAAATAAGTAAATGTTTCATTGTTTATTTACCATTGTTTGGAACAAACTATACTTAATTGGCACTTTCATGTATTGTTTTTCCTAAAGATAGATGGTACTGAACCATGCTCAAAACATCTTCATTTGAGGGTAGCTTGTTTCCCTCAAGATTCTCTCTTAAAGATATTTTAATTTTATTTTTATCAGGATCGCTCATTTTTATGGTTAACTTAATAGATTTCTCAAAATACTGTCAGCTGAGAAATAAATACTAATCGCATATTCAATACAAATTTAACTTCAGGTATGATTTGCAATTGTTTCGCTTCTCAAATGAAAGTTAAGTTTGAAAACGATATATTTCTAGTGATTGGAAAAAAGCTATACTTAATTTAATTTCGTCAGCTCAGCATGTTATTAAAGTTAAGAAGGATCCTCTTTTTATTATAAGGATAATTTTTTGTGAAAAAATAATTTTCCGTTTTTCTGTATTTTGTTAAGTCATTTATATACCAAGAAATCTAATGAATAAGGCATACATTCTTTGAAATTTAAGATATAATATTTTAACCCCTATAAAGGGTAGTTTTTGAAGCCAAGCGGTAGTATTTTTGGTCTAATTGGGTTAACTTTTTCTTCCTGAGGGTATGGTACCAACAGTTACATTTCCTGGCAAACAATTATTATGTTTACGAAAATTAAGAATAATGAATCATTTTAATCATTTTGGGACACTATAAGGCCCCAGTACCACGGTTTAAAATTGGATAAAATATAAAAGAAAAATATGCATTCATTTTTTCACCAGAGAAAACAAGTTTAGGGGTTGCGTCATAAAAAAAAAGAACATTGCGTTTTCTTTGGACACCCTAATGTACATTACGGTGGTCTACAATTTTTTATTCGAATTTCTATCCATATCGCCTACAAATTTGTTCTAAGTCACAAAAAAACAAATGCTTTTTTTTGAAAGAAATTATATTTAGAGGTTCCGCAAGCCCCATGAATGTTAACACATATTTCACATAAAATATTAGGTGAATCGAGTTGAAACTCAATATTTCTCTTTACAATTAACTATAGAATACAAATAAATAATTATTTTTTAAATATTACCTCCATAAGTCTTTTGGATAGGTTACATAAATACTACTTTCAACTGATAATTAGATGCTTACATTAGGGTAGGTCGAAAATAACCAATTTCAGCAACAAAAACAATACCATGCCTAAAAGTAGTGCATTGGGACCCCATAAAGTATACTGAATGTGGAATCGATCGATTTAAATCTAGGTAACGCGCGCGAGCAAAATAGGTTTAAAAAAATTATTTTATGAAGTTTTAAAGTTTTTTTTTATTTCAATTTTTTTTTACATTTTTGGGGTTGCCTAGAGTCTTCTCAATTTTTGCCAGATTTTAAGATACTATTCTGCAAGAGATAATCATGTTTTAATATATTGTAATCTATGGATAATAAAATTACATACTTGAATTTTCTTTCAGTTCTTTTTGATCCCAAGAAAGTCCTCAAATGGCAAAAAAAATGTTTATGATGTTTTTATAGGTGCGAAAAAAAATAAAAAAATAAGGGTATATTAAAACATGATTATCTCTTGCAGAATAGTATCTTGAAATCTGGCAAAAATTGAGAAGACTCTCGGCAACCCCAAAAATGTAAAAAAAACATTTAAATAAAAAAAAACTTCAAAACTCTTCATAAAATAATATTTTAAACCTTTTTTGCTCGCGCGCGTTACCTAGATTTAAATCGATCGATTCCACATACAATACACTTCATGGGGGTCTCAATGCACTACTTTTGGACATGGTATTGTTTTCGGTTTCTGAAATTGGTTATTTTCGACCTACCCTAGCTTTCATAGATAACACAATACCTTTTCTAACAGCAAAAGTCATTCTTCTCGATTCCTTGTAGATACTCTTTTACGTGGGTCTTTGGAAAGTTACAAAAAAACTGAAAATTCGAGCATCTCAGCAAAATTTCTTTCTAAAAAATTTTCTCGTAAGATTAAAATAACACCACACATTTTCTAACAACAAAAGTCACTCTTTTCGATTCTTCTACGAATTTCTATTACATAACTTGTAACACTGTAACCTTTTTCTGTAACCTTTTCTAACAACTTAGGTCACTCAAAAAAACTAAACATTTACGAAACCTGGCAAATTTTCTTCATGGAAAATTCTTTTTCAAGATCTAAATAACAAAACACATTTTATAACAAAAAAAATCACTCTTTTTGGTCCCTCTCTGAATTTCTGTTACATAGCTTTCAAAAAAGGTAACAAAAAGACCTAAAAATTTGAGAAACTTAGGAAAATCGTTTTCTTGGAAAGGACCCCGCACCAAATGTATGGGAAAATGGCTTTCGGTGGATTTGGCTGAAACTTGGTAAATATGTAGATTATAAGGGCCTAATGAAAGATCCGGTAAAACATATTAAGAAAAATGGACAGTTTTTGCGCCATACGGAGCTAAGCGCTCGATTTCGTGAAAACAATGAATCCCCATATATGCTGCAAGGGGAGAGGCGACGGTAGAGCGAGTCCAGTACAAAACGCGAGTTTGATAATGATCTATGTTGCGCGCATCCCAAAACTGGTGAACGCTAAGCGCTCAAGATTTTAATTTAATAAAACGTCACTGCTATAACGTTGAAAATGGTGCCCCGGTAAGATCTATATCAAACGAGGTTAATATTACAATAATATAATTCGCGCGCTAGTCTTACCGACCGAACGCTAAGCGCTCGAGATGTAGTATAAAATTAAAGACATGCTTCCGTGAGCGCAGATGAGGTGACAACGTCCCGTCGAAAGAAAGCAAGGTTATTTTAAAGATATATATCGCGTGCTTCTAAAAACAGCCGAACGCTAAGCGCTCAAGATTTTAGTTTATTAAAATGTAACTGCTATAACGTTGAAAGCGGTGCCCACTGTGTGATCTGTATCAGATGAAGTTCACATTATCATAATATACATCGCATGCTGGCCTAACCGACCGAACGCTAAGCGCTCGAGATGCAATTTAAAATTCAAAACATGGTTCCGTAAGCGCAGATAATGTGACAACTTCCGGTTGAAACCCAGCAAGGTTTTTTTGAAGATGTATATCGCGCGCATCTTAAATCATCTGAACGCTAAGCGCTCATGATTTTAATTTATTGAAACGTAACTCTCGTAATATTGAAAACGGCGCCCTGGTTTGAGGAATATCAAATGAGGTTGATATCACAAGGATATACATCGCGCGCTGGCCTAACCGACCGAACACTAAGCGCTCGAGATGTACTCTAAAATTCAAAACATGGTTCCGTGAGCGCAGATAAGGTGCCAACGTCAGATCGAAACAAAGCGCGGTTATTTTGAAGATATATATCGTGCGCTTGTTGAAACAGCCGAGCGCTAAGCGCTCAAAATATTAACTCGCTTGAAATACTGACAGCTGTGAGGGCAGAAATGGTGTAGGAGTAAGGGTAGTCCCAAACTTACGTTCTCCGAATGTAAATGAATAAAAGAGCGAAGGGGGTAGAAAACGTCAATCTTGTGGGAGGATGGTGATCTAAATTGTTAATAGCCATTGATAAGAAATTAATTTCTTAGATCAAGTTTCAGACAGTTAATAAAAATTGTTAAGAACTTAGTTCTTCATGTATGTTTTGAAACAGTTGGAATTTTAGACTACATCTCGAGCGCTTAGCTTTCGGTCGGTTAGACCAGCGCGCGATGTATATCATTGTAATATTAACCTCATTTGATATTCATCTCACTGGGGCACCGTTTTCAGCGTTATAGCAGATACCCTTTAATAAATTCAAATCTTGAGCGCTTAGCGTTCTCCAGTTTCGGGATGAGCGCAAAATTGATCATTATCAAACTCGCGTTTGGTACTGACCACTCTCTGCCGTCGTCTCTCCCCTTGCAGATATATGGGAATTCATTGTTTTCACGAACTTGAGCGCTTAGCTCCGTATAGCGCAAAAACTCTCCATTTTTCTTAATTTTTTTTTACCGGATCTTTTATGAGGCACTTATTATAATCTACATATATACCAAGTTTCAGCCAAATCCACCGAAAGCCATTTTCCCATACATTTGGTGCGGGGTCCTTTGTTAAGATTCAAATAATATAACATCTTTTTTAACAACAAAAGTCATTCTTTTTATTTTCTTGTTGAGTTTGTGTTACATCTGTTGTGACAAAACTAACAGGAAACTAAAAATTCACGAAACTCAAAAAACTTGCTTTCTTGAAAATTTATGAGTCAGCCTAATATAAGATAACATCTTTACCAACAAAAAAGCTCCTCTTTTCGATTTCTCTCAGAATTTTTGTTACATAACTTGTAACAAAACTAACAAAAGACTGAACCTTCACAAAATCTATGAAACTTTCTTTCTTGAAAGTTCTAGTCAAAACGGAACCTTTTCTATTCTATTCCTTGATGAAAAAAGTACCGAAAAAACTTCTGAAACATAAATTTCAATGATGCCACCACAAACAGTGCATTTTTTAAAATCATGAAATGTAAATAATTTATAGCTTTTCAGATTCTGAACAAGATGAGGAATTTAGTCGTAGTATTTAGAGAGTCTTGCAAGCATATGTTGAGCAGATGTTGAATTTCCTTGGACTTCTCTACTTACAAAGATTTACGATAACGGGAAAAACCAGCACTTCCAATGGGTCTATTGCATTCATAAACTCTTGCAATGGTCACGTCAGAGACGTCGAACATACTAATTGC
Source organism: Andricus coriarius (assembly GCA_932066315.1). Lineage (NCBI taxonomy): Eukaryota > Metazoa > Arthropoda > Insecta > Hymenoptera > Cynipidae > Andricus > Andricus coriarius. The sequence goes on along the minus strand of CAKNWT010285702.1, from coordinate 16,759 downwards.
AACTCTCTCTAAGTGTAGGTTTAAGGTTTATACGACTGAAAGTATGAATAGGTCATTTGCAACGTTTCCAAACTAAGTGGTGGTTTTTGGATTTATATTTTCACTACGGCAACATCGGAAAATGCTACTAGGAAGGCTGGAGGGCTCGGTTCGCGAGCCAATAAACCAGCATATTTCGAACACTACGACGCGACAGAGTTCTTGATCGCGGACTTGAACATTTAAATTTTGATCGATTCACAGAACTCTACTCAAGTGCGACAATTTGTAAAATCATTTCTTTATGTTTTGATTTGAATAAATGTCTGTTTTTGTGTTTATTAATAAATTGACTCAAGTTTATTGAAATTCATACCCACAAAAAGTTCAACACTTGTAACTCTGTTTGAACCTGGATCTGTCACCCCATTCGTGAATTGCCTGGCTAGTTCATACGATTCTGGAAGAATCTACTTTGGAACTTTTTATCTCAATTATTGTTCTAAGATTTAGCCACGCAGCTTCTCTTGAGAGATAAAGTGCAGACTGAAATTGATATGCTATTTGAAGATGATGAAGTGCTTCAAATACAATTAAAAGAACGTGAAGAATTCGAACATTCTTATTTTGAAATAGTTTCTCAGATCAGGGAGTTTATAAAGGGTATTAGATCTGGCTCCGTTTCGGAAAGTAGTTTATCTTTATCACAAAATTCAGTCGCATTAAATTTTGCAAATCTCTTGGTAATGAGCTCTCAAGCAGCGAACCTCCATACTTCGACAGTTCCAAAATTCGATGGTTCATTTAAATATTGGGTCAAATTTCGAGATTCGTTCAAGAAGTTGGTGCGCAACCGTACAGAACTGTCAAATGTGCAAAAATTCCATCATTTAAATTCCTCATTGACTGGAGATGATGCTGTACAAGTAATTCAATTGTTGTGATTCGTCGGTATGAGGATTCAAGAGCACTTGTTCATTACCACACAAAATCATTGTTCGATTTACCAACTTTGACAAAATCTTCGTGCCTTGCTCTGAGACAGCTAATTGATGATATAAATAATAATTTACTAGCAGTACACGCGTTAGGAAAATCGACTGAATATTGGGATACGATGAAAATGCACTGTTATCTACGAAATTGGACTTTACGAACAAGAGAGAGTGGGAAAAACGTCTACTCTCAGCGAGAGAGAAACTGATAATAACGGAAAACCTTCGGCCACATCTTGTGTGACTACGCAAAAAAAATGTTTACTTTGCGAGGACTCTCATGCGCTTGATAACTGTAGAAAATTACGTGCACTTCCTGTGGACTCTAGGATAGGAACAGTTGCCCGATTACGCATGTGATTCAATTGTTTAAAACGGGACATCGTAATAGAGCGTGTACATTAGGTACATGCGCAAAATGCCACGGGAAACATAATACTATTTTACATATTGAAAAAGGGGAAACCTCTAAAAAGGAGCCAGTGCCTTCGAATTTCAGTGAACCTATTTATCGGTGGAGGCCTATTCTGAAAATTATTATGTGTTGGGCAGATACAGTTACGTGAGGATCAACCTATCCTTCAAAAGACAGAGCTGGGATGGATTTTGGCTGGTCCAATGGCACTTCCTTCGTCTCAGCAAATATTCATAGTGATTTTCAACAACGAAGCGTGACTCTGACTGTAGATTTATTGTGAATATCCCTCTTAAGGACGAGGTCAGTGACCCCGGTGAATCTCTCAACATGGTCCACAAACGTTTAGTCGCCATGGAGCGAAAATTGTGTAATGACACTAAATTGAGGGACAAGTACATCGGTTTTTTACTGATTACAAAAAACAAGGACACCTGATCCTGATTCGAGATGATAAACAGCATTCGGTGAAGCCAGTTTTTTATCTACCTCTACATGCAGTAATGAAGGAAGGAAACACCACAACGAAAGTGAGAGTTGTTTTTGCCGGATCTGCAAAAACTTATCTGGAATCTCACTCAATGAAGTTCAGCTAGTCGGTTCTACAGTTCATAACGATCTCTTTTCAATAACTTTGCTGTTTCAACAGTACTCAATTTCTTTTTCTGCTGACATCACAAAAATGTACCGTCAAATAAAAACTGATAAGGATCAATAGGACTTACAACGAATCTTGTGGAGAACTGACTCGACGAAACCTATTCAGCACATCAGATTGACAACAGTGACTTATGGCATGGCATCAGCTCCATTTTGAGCCACCCGAGCCATGCGACAAATTGGCGAGGAGAATAAGGAAGTATACCCTGCTACCAGTGACGTCATCATTCAGGATTTTTACGTCGATGATGTGTTGACAGGAACCAACACCTTTGAAGAAGCCAGAACACTACGGTGCGAACTCATCGAACTACTATCAAAGGCCGGACTTGAACTTATTCAGGCGAAAATTATCAGGCAGGAACTGTGGAAATTGCAGCTGGGCTGGGACGAGGCCCTTCCACATGACTTACATACACTATGGATATATTTTTATGATCAATTACAATCTTGGAATACAATCTCTGCACCTCAATTTTCATGTTGTTCGGGATTCGTCAAAGTGCAGCTTCACGGATTTTGCGACGCTTCAGAATCAGCATATGGTGGGTGTGTACTTACATACATTAAATAAACAAGGACAATGCACCATTCGTCTTTCATGTGCAAAATCGCGAGTGGAACCACTGAAAAATATATCTCTCCCTCAGCTAGAAAATCAGGCAGCCCTGCTTCTCGATCAATTAATGGAAATGGTAACGACGGCATTGACCTTGACGGCTGATGACAGATATTATTGGACAGGTTCAACCGTGACCCTTTGTTAGGTTCGATCTCCATCAAAACGTTGGAAAACCTTTCTTTCCAACAAAACGAGCAAAATTCAACAGCTGACGAATCAAAATTGGAACCACGTATCAACTAATGAGAATCCAGCTGACCTTATTTCCCGAGGCATTAATCTGACTGACCTCAGTTCCTCTAGACTGTGGTGGATAGGACCAGATTGGCTAACTAAGCATCAAAAGGATTCACCCTCACAAAATAATGTGATTTCAGAACTTCTCGAAATTGTACCGGAAGAACGAAAATGTGAACGAGTACTAATTGTAACCAATGAACTAGATTTTAGCATACTTAAAAGGTATTCAGCATTGTACAAGCATTTTGCTTGCGTTTCATTAAAAACGCGAAGAGTAAGAAAATTGAAGCGACTCAGGGCAATTTTCTGAAAGCCTTGGACATTTCTAATGCCTTGATTTCTATTTTGAAGTTTGCTCAGATCAAGGAATTTTCATCCGAACTTTACAGAAATTAAAGAATCCGAGCAGGTCTCAAATAAAAGCAAGTTATTCGCTTTGAAACCATTCATCGATGAAAGGGGTCTCCTCACAGTAAGCGGCCGTCAAGTCAACGCTCCCATCCTGTTCGATTAAAAGCACTGTATTATTCTGGTGCCAAGAAACCCGCTGACGACTCTGATAATACGCAAAAAACACAAACGATTAATGCACGCAGGGTCTCAAGCAGTTGTGGCATCTTTGAGATCTAGATATTGGCCACTTAATTGCAAAAATGCAGTGAAAGATGTGATTAAGGAATGTGTTCCATGTTTCGAAGCTCGACCGCAAAATGTAGAGTACGTGATGGGTAATTTTCTGTGAGCGAGTCACTCAAAACCGTCCTTTTTATGTTTGCGAAGTTGACTATGCAGGACCTTATCAGGTCATTGAACGTTCACGAAGTCGACTTACTTCTAAGGCCTACATCTGCATTTTTGTTGGTTTTGTAACCTAAGCTGTTCACATCGAACTTGCTCGCGATCTGAGCACGGAGTCATTTTTGAATTTCTCGCGTCGTTTCATTTCGCGCCGTGGCAAGTGCCAACATATTCATTCGGACAATGGGACGAATGTTGTATGAGCTCGCCGCGAGCTCAATGAATTGTATGAACTTTTGAGGAATCGAAGATTCCAAAAAACGGTAAACGATTTTTTATTGCGAGACCAAATTCAGTGGCATATGATTCCTCCTCATGCACCGAATTTCAGAGGACTATGGGTGGGTGCCGGTAAGTCGGAAAAAAACATAATACGAAAGTTAAAGGAGAAACGCGCTTGCTTTATGAGGAATTGTACACAGTTTTAGCTCGAGTCGAATCCTATTTAAATTGACGTCCTCTCTCCCCTCTTTCCTCTTCGTCCAGTGGTCCTACTGACTTGAATCCCCTAACTCCTGGTCAAATTGTTCCTTAAAATCGCCTATCTCGATACGAGCATCTTCAACAGATGCTGCAACATTTTTGGGATCGTTAACATTCTGAATGTCTGAGTCAACTTCAACAGAGGCAGAAATGGACTCGAAATCATAAGTCTCCTTTCACACAGTGCCATGGTAATTATCAAGGAGGATAATCAGCCTGCTATGAAATAGCGACTTGGTGGCATTGTGGAACTTCACCCAGGACGTGATAACATTACACGAGTAGTATCTGATCGTGTTTCTGATTCTACTCTGAAGCGACCAATTTAAAAAATGTTATCCTGTCGATTGAACAAGATTTAGTTGAACCTCCACAGTAGGGTTCACGATATGTAACGATCACTTTATTAACAGTTGTATGTGATGATTCGTATTGTATATTAATGTATAATGATTTCATAATTTTTTACATTTATCAACTACATTTTTTCATAGACTATGCAACATTTCAGCGTGTTCAGTATTTGGTTTTGTATAATAATATACATATTAAGTTCACATGTTACTCTAAACATCAATCGTAGTTCCAATTAATACTATGACTTGAATTTCATTTTATTGTGATTGAAATATGGTTTTTCAATGTAGGCAGTATGTTCGAATTCTGAACAAGATGAGGAATTTAGTGGTAGTATGTATGTAGCGAGTCTTGCAAGCAGATGTTAAGCAGATGTTACATTTCCTTGGACCTCTTTACTTTTAAAGAGTTACGATAACGGGAAAACCCAGCACTTCGAATGAGTCTATTGCATTCATAAACTCTTGCAATGGCCACGTGCCAGACGTCGAATATCCTAATTGCAACTCTCTCTAAGTGTAGGTTTAATGTTTACACGACTGAAAGTATAAACAGGTCATTTTCTAACGTTGCCAAACTGAGTGGTAGTTTTTTGATTGATATTTTCCCTACGGCAACATTGGAAAATGCTACTAGGAAGGTTGGAGGGCTCGGTTCGCGAGCCAGGAAACCAGTACATTTCGAAAACTTCGACGCAACAGAGTTCTTGACCGCGGATTTGGACATTTGTATTTTGAACGGTTCACAGAACTCTGCTCAAGTGCGACAATTTGTAAAAACATTTGTTTATGTGTGGATTTCAATAAATGTTTGTGTTTGTCTTTAATAATAAATTGACTCAAGTTTATTGAAATCCATACCCACGGACAGTTCAAGAAGATTCAATGCTCGCTAACAATGCTTGTGTGACATTTATTGATTTAAAAAAAATAGATAACAGGTTCTAGTCAGGTTGAAACCTTGTATGTTGCATTTCTTTATGGAAAAACTACCAAAAAAAAACAACTGTAACATAAATTGCAATGATGCCACCACAAGTACTGCATTATTCTGTACATCAGTTCGCAAGAAAAGAAGAAAAATGTTACACATGGTAAAAGCACATTTTGCAAGGAAATCAATATCATACGAAGAAATTGTCCTTTAGTCAGGATTCGATTTGCACATTATAAAAAGCACGTCTTGCTTCGACAAAATTTATCCATATTCGAGTCATCGGCAAATTGCATAGTATAGTACTCTGAAACACGTAAAGTTATTCGCAGACCATTTTCTCCCTTCACATATTATTATCTACATGGAGAATAGACGGGACACATCGATATAATAGCTGCAATTTTATCCTTCATAAAATATGCAAAAGACCGGCGCATAAGAATATAGCATATTTCTCACAATGTCATAACACAGGTTGAACTTGAAAGTCATGGTCTTGAAAACATTCTACTCGTCGTTTTACTCTTATGAAGAAACATAAGAGCCAACTAACTCTACAGTTATTGTATATTATTTTCAAGATGAAAAATACGTCTATTATTGTGAAACAAAAGTTGAGTACGGACAATTTTAAGTAAAGCTGCAAAACACCAAACTTATTTTTGGTAGTACACGCATTTAAAGTGACAAGTAAGAAAAAATACGGAGTATTACAAGTTCTAGTTCGTACTGTAATAATTAGCAATCAATATATTGTGGTAAGTTTATGTAGAAAAAATTCAATAATTCTGTATAATTTCGGCAGACTCCACTAAAGAGAGATTACATAACTTTTTGACTTTTACTTACGCTTTCATTTTTTCGAAATGAAAGAACGTAAATTTGAAAAAAGTGCAAGTGCAAATGTAAGTGTAAAACTCACATAATAGCCCCCCCCTCCCCCCGCTATTAAGAATTTCCGTAAAAATTGGGGGAAGAATATTTTTAATTTATTACCTGTTTGAACATTTTCTTTATCATTATTTTAATTCTTCTTTTAGTTGAAGAATATTGCTGTTTTTATCCATAAAAAAAAGAAAATTTTTCATTTTGCGTAAATGTTTGTGAAATTTTCGCACACCCCTAGTAATGGTAAATTATATAAACTGTAAACATTGTTTCGGAAAAATTCCCGAAAATTTTCCGAACGCCATAACCCGATAATTCGTTCATTTTCCCAGAAATAAAGTCAAGAAAATAACCTACCAAATTCGGTAAATCTGCAAAGTATTTTGTAGAGTTTTCCGAAAATAACGGTGAGGTAATTTCGTAAAGATTACGCTAAATTTTGGTTCGAATTATGAGAATTTTTCCCAAAATGTCTTCAAGAGAAATCCATAACGATTTTGCTAAATTTTCAAGTGTTTCGTAAATTTTCCTGAAAATAATTCCAGCTTTCCTAACGATTTCGGTCAATGTTTCAGTTATTATAAGAATTTTCAAGAAAATAGCTTCCATTGACCTACAAAAATACAAAAATCGTGTAAAAAATTTGAATAGCTGAAATACAAGAATTCAAATTTAACACTTACCTAGAAGTTTAATGGAATAATAATCATAGTTTAATATAATTAATGAATATAATTTAATATAATATTATCTTAATAGTAATATTTATATTTATTTTCACGGGAGAAACGAAGCTTGCAGCATGGATCATCACATCTTTTTATTATGACTACGATTACGATTTGTGGCATAATTATAAAATTGAGAACTAATTTATTTTGAAAAATAACAGGCTCTGCGCACTCAGCGGCATTTCTTCTGAACTACTGAATTTTCCAAATCAGAAATTTACCATCAAAAGAAGTATTTATTTAGAATGTTCCATTTCTTTTTAATGAACTTAATAAACGTTTCTTCCAACACATATTTGAACACATTTTTTCTTATTTTGTCAGGAAAACTACCAATGAAAGACGAGAAATTCCATATTATATTTGATAGGAATGTACCCGAAATTGTTTAGAGTGGACTTTTAACATTATCATGCGAATTCAGATGTAAAATTATATTTTGCAGTGAGAAGAATATACTATATATCGATCATAATGATTCTTAACCAGTTCGAATTGTTTTTGAAAAAAAGCTGATAAAATTTCGAGGAGAATTATTGTAATGTATGTAAACAGGGTCAAATCTTTTATGGAAATTTTGACACACATTCGCATAAGTAATCGACTTTAAACTTTCCATACATATGAATTTCCGATGAAATTAAAAAATTCTTTGAAATTTGAGTTATCCCTTCCTTCTGAACCCTTTTTCAGGAAACTCAAGCAACGTATTTTGATCCTGTAAGAAATCCCCAACAACATTCGTATCTTTAAAAAGTAATTGGAGAGAAGAGCTCAAATCTGATTTACGCCATCCGCTTCCTCTAGGGTGTATGAAATGAGGAATTAGATTACTCGAAATTAAGTAAACAGAAACCATACAATAACCATGCTTTAGCAAAAATGGGCAAGATGAAAAATTATCAAATGATTGAACAGTAAAACATAAAATATAAAATCAAAAGTTTTTTAAATAAGCTTTTAATGAAATGTACTAAAAATGTGGGGATCTTAGTCGCATCACTACAATGACCCTGACATATATAATATTCAATTAAACCTTGCGTATAGTTATACATCATACAAAATCAACGTTGTCATTATAATAATGCCACCAAGGGACCCACTAAAAACCACCACCCTTTCCTGCCAACCCATGTCCTCGGAACCGCTTTCGCATTACTTTAAGGACATGGGAGTAAGGCCATATCGCTGTGTTTCGGCCCTGTTCTATTTGTGCCCACTTGGACTTTCTCTGTGCTTCATGGACCTGCCCAGTCATGATGTACGCATCGTCCTCATAAGTGCGACAATGTCGCACAACGGGCTCGTCGGCTTTCGATACCATGGCTGAGTGAAGCTACTTATTCATGTCTTCTGGGAGGCTTCCTCGATGGGGCTGCCTCCCTGAACACTTAATACCTCATTGACCCCGGTAGATGTTCGGTCCGGGGTCCACTTTCATCAGCGGCGCGGAGGAAGCACTGCGGTGTGCTTTCGCAGTCGGCAGCCCTATGGCCCCCCTTGCTTCATCTCCAACAGCCTTTCGTCCGATCAGGACCTCGGCAGCTTGCTGCTATGTGGCCAAAGCCTTGGCAGTGATAGCAGCGCATCACCTCCATCTTTTCCCGTACACGACAGGACACCCATCCCAGCTTCAGGTGTCCTGCGTGCACTATAGTTTGCGCCTGTTCTTCTATCACTCCCACGAATGCCTTCAGCGTTGCTCTGAAGGCTCTTTTCGTGAGAGTGACTCTTATCTGTTTAGATGATGCTGCTCCAAGACACTTCTTGACCGCAGCCTCAACCTCCTCCGCAGCAGTTGTGGTGTCGAGGTCCAAGACCTCGACCTCAGTGCGAGGGACAAGCTCCCTCACACTGCCCCCCTTTCCGATGGCCACTCTAATAGCAGTAGATAGCTTCAATCTGCCGTCCGCTGCAGGTCCTACTTCCACAAGGACCTCGCCGTTCCTGGTTTCTGTGACACCCTTAATTTTAACACCAAGGGTGTCAGGTTTCACCCTACGTTTAAGGTCCTTAAGGACCTCTGCGTAGCTTAGACCCTCGGCAGGTTTTATAATAACCGCCTCGGGTCTCGCTTGCCTCTTTTCACCTTCTTGTTTCTAGCTTGGGTTGCCTGTGTAGGCATCCCTTGCTCGTTCTTCTTGGGCGTTGACGTCGTCACTGGAGCCGCATTTGCCTGAATGCCCCTGCTGGTCACTTTTGCTTTTCCTGCCTTCTTCCTCACATCGTTGTCATTGTGTCCCACAATCTGACTCAACGCGTCTTCGTACTACCTGAACTTGTTTTTCAGAAATTTAGAATTTCCGATAAGCTCGTCCAGATGTGTATTCGCATTACTCACGCCGTCACGGATTTCGAGCCACATATTCTTCTTCTTGATGCAAAAATCCTCTATCTTAATAATTATATCCCGTAGAGATTCTATAATCACCTTGTTCCTGTCAAGTTCCTCGTGGAAACTATGCTTCATGTATTTGGCATCCGACATCTCGTTGATGCTCACCTCCTCCGTGACGTCCAGCGGGCCGCCCAACTTCTCACAAACACTCCTCTCCAAGTATGTTTGGCCCTCCCCAAAGTCCTCGGGTCCAGCGCCGGCCACCAGCGGTTGAACCTGATCGGAACCGACGGAGAGATTTCTACTCTCTTGGGGTATATCGTTGTCAACATACTCACTCATGACTGGTTTTAATTCGGGGTTCCTTCCCCTAGCTGGTTTTTGTCCGTCCCGGGCATTTGATTTCCCCGGTACCACCTATATCTGGGAGGCGTTTCCCTATCCGCAACCTGGGGAGGCGCCCGATGGGGGACCAGCAAACCCCACACGGGATGCAATGATAATAATAATAATAATACTACGAAATAATGCTACGAATAATAATGCTATGAAGCCTGATATTGTCCTCCAAGATCTGAAGACCAAGATCATTCACGTGATTGAATGCTCGGCTACAAAGTCCATCTTGTAGTTCTCATAATCGGCTGTCTTGGATGTATGAAAGCATCTTTTCTTAGCCAACTCAACAAGATTCCGGCTTGCCAGCGTCAGGCTCATTCCATCGCAAACCGGATGCAAAAGGCTGTTCTTCTGGGATAACTTCATCTGGTCCGTCAACACTGTTCCTCATAACATTCCATAAAGATTGGTGGCTCTAAAAAAGTATCCAGAGGTGAGACCTTCATCTCCAACTGTCCCGTCTGCCGCGTAAGGTCATCCGCGGCTAGAGACCTGACTCCAAGGAACAGTGTTGAATGATGTTATCTCGCGTAAATTTCCCGCTCTTGCTTACCTTCTAGGACAGAAGGAGCAGAAGTGGATGACGTAAACGTTCCAGTTGCGTCGGGATTGGTTGCTTTAAGGAACTATGATCGTAGCTTCCGGAGCCTACAACTTCTCTAATATGTGAATAAAAAGAAAAGCTTGGTGCGTGAATAATTAAATCTCTTTCTCATAATTTTATTTTCATTTACATTATTATTATTTTACTATTGCTAGTCCCCGTTTCATAGGGAATTATTTTACTTCGTTGCAGTACATTCTAATCAATGCTTGTTTAAATAAAGAATAAAATATATAGTATAGCGTAATAAGCAATTTGTGTCAAAATAATATTATGCTGGGAAAACTTAGTAGTAGAATAGCTATTGCTAATATTTTTGAAATTAAATTTATCCAGAAAAAAGATCTACTCCTTTCACTCCGCTGGGATTCGAACACCAGATCAAATGATTTCCAGTCACGTGCTCTAACCACTGAGCTACTTGAGAGATCAGAGGGAGAATCCTTTTTCTGAAACACGCTGTATTTTGCAAGATGTAATATACAAATCAATTTTTAATAGAAATCTGTATTATCATCGGAGATGGTAACGGATCGATGAGAAGAGAAATCATTTCACACAAACTGTGAAAATGGAAATCTACAATATCGATCAAAGTTTTATCCCCTGATACAAAAAATATTTTAACGTCATCTCAGACTAGATGGAGCTATAAATTAGAAAATTTATGAAATTAAATTTATTCAGAAAAAAGATCTACACATTTCACTCCGCTGGGATTCGAAAACCAGGTCAACTGATTTCCGGCCAGGTGCTCTAACCAGTAAGCTACTAGAGAGATTCCAGTGGAGTGAAAGGAGTAGATCTTTTTTCTGAATAAATTTAATTTCAAATTTTTTTAATTTATAGCTCCATCTAGTATGAGATGCCGTTAAAACATTTTCTGTATTAGAGGGTATAACTTTGATCGATATGATAGATTTCAATTTACACAGTGTGTGTGACATGATTTCTCTTCTGGTCGATCCGTTAGCATCTCCGATGATAATACAGATTTCTATTAAATATTGCTAATATTGTAAATAAATATATAATTCATGCAGATAGATGATAATAAAAATTACAGCACAAATAATGAAATTAGCTAAACAAATAAAGGAAACGATAGCCTGAACTTTGTTGATCAATAAACCAAATAGAAAGATTTTCTACTTTAGAGGGCGCTGGTGTTTTCAATACTATTTATATGGAATTTTAGAGTTTCCACATTTCACCATCCGAGATGATGTCTTTTACTTCATCCTAACGAGATAGCACCTGGTGATTTAGACTCTTTGAAATAATTTCAATTAAAGACGGTGTAAAAATTATAATTATTATAATTAGATTGAGATAATAAAATATAATTACATTATGTTTTGTATTGTTTCAATCTAATTAGTATTTCTTTTAAACAGTCGATTTCTTCTGCATGCGGTAACATGAAATAAAAGTATTCTCCTTATTATTTTATAATGCCTTCAATAATTAATGTGCAAAGTACTCTGATACTCTGTTGTTGAAAAAAGTAGCGTGTGATGCGCGTAAGCACAGGAAATTGCTGTTTTGGACAGGTATATCAGACCTGCCCAAACTGGGGAAACCGACTCTACTCATTCAACTTCCCGAGAGCGATTACCCCCCACGCCTGTGGACCCGAGAAGAGGGAAGTCGTGGTGGAACTCGAACATCTGGCAAATGAGTCGATTTCCCCAGTTTGGGCAGGCCTGAGTTATATCACAAATAGCTATTATTTATCTGTGAAATATCCTCGTATTTTTTATCTTTCATTAAGTTACTTCAATGATCTCGCTGACGATCACAATTAATGAAGATAGATTTAAAGAACGTAAAAATTATATTTGAAATGGTTATAAACAATTTATTTAAGCAGATACCCGTGTGTATCAGTTTGTTGCAGACAAAGATTATTTTTAAATAAAATCGTTTTGATTTATTACTAAAATGGTATTTAGTCACCACGAATTGTCATAAATTAAAAATTTGTTAACAATTTATAAAGTTTTTAAGCATATTTTAATCTATGAATGTCCATGGGCAGACAACACGCTGAATCACTCGAGTATTTGTCTAAACAAATGATTAAATCTATCTTCAATATTCCTGACTAACCTAGCAGTACAATTACCTCTGATTTTATTGTAGACTTCACTGGCAACAACAAAAAATCGCTTTAAAGATGGAAAAAAAAACCTTTTCAATCCTCATTTTATTACACATAAGCGTACGAATTTATGCGTACATTTTTAACAAATTGGAAAATATTTATAAGTCTGGTGTCTGCAGTAAATAAAAGCAAAAGATGCTGCTTTAGCTTGTAACCAAGCGGGAAGGTTCTACATTGGTTTAAAATTTTTGAAAAAATCAACAAATTCAATTTTACGTTTCTGAAAACAAATAATTTTATCAATAAGATGCTATAACACATCGTTTTCTCGCGTTTTTTCCTCTGCTGGTTGACCGCAATTGTGACCGATACGTTAAAAGAGTTGCCACGCAGCACTTTCTACCAGGCGTACGAAAGTTGAAGAAAAAAAAGGACACCGCAGTAAAATCCACAGATATCTGGTACACTTTATAAGTCTCACCTCCTTATTTTGTGCCTCTAATGCAAACCAAACAAAGAAATATAATTTGCTATAGTGTCCTATTTATAAAATAACTGGGTTTGAAAACCAAAAACAATTTTTTACGCATAGCACCTTACTTAGAATACTACATTTATTTTTCTTTTGGTCTTTTCTCCGTTCGAACTTTTCCGCCCTAAGTTGTTCTTGAAGAGAAAGGATAAATTGTGATTATAAATCATTGTAAATAATTTAGGAACTACTAACTTGACTATATGTAGATGGTGTTTAATTCATTCGACTATAACCACAGATGCATCACATCTTTTAGAATATTTTATTGTTTCAGAATTCAGCATCTCCCATGTGGTCTGACATCAAACCAACTATTAAGCATGTATTGGCTGCTTGTTTGGAACCACCAGCACCGTGTGGAATAACTTGATGAACATGATAAAGGTAGAAAAGCAGTGCAAGAAATTCTTAGCAGATTTGACTACTTTTCAACAAAGTTGCTTAGTTCCCTAAGGCCCCAATGTCACTTTTTTAGTCAAACTAATTATGTGATATGTAGTTCAGTGAAGTTCCTTGCCCCAATATAATTTATATAGTTAACTATACTTATAAATAAAATATAAATATTCATAGGTATAATAAGGATATTCCGAATATAAAAGAAATCGTATATTTTCGAAAGAAACAAACCTTTCGACCACTTATTGTTTATACAAGTTCCCCCTTCTAGAAATAATTAATTGAAAAAAATTCAGAACGATAGAAAGGAATTTGAATTGTTTCTAAGCGTGTTTCTTAATCGTGTGTGCACGATTGGAAACGATTGAGTGATGCAAAAATAATTTTTGCGAGCTGATAGTACTAGGCCGTTTCAGGTCTGAACATGAATTTTCTTAATTTTCAATTTTTAATAAATACAAATTTGAGGCTGAAAAATTCTTTCATCCCTAGAAAGTATTTGTTATTTATAGAGAAATAACCCCTGAAATTTATGAAACAAAAATAAATATTTTTAACATATTATAAGGCCTAGCATAAGAAAATTTATAATTTCATTACAATTAATGGTCTTACATGGCTCCTAAAATTTTTGTTCCCTGATGTAATGTGCACAGGATTTCTTCTACCATATAAAAAGAATATTCTGAAAAAAATTTTCTTACCTACTTCATTGAATTTTTAATTTCTGAAAATAAGACTATAAAAATGTGTCTTTTTTTGTGCATTTCGAAATTCAAGATTTTTTTCTGTCTGAAATCGGATTCAGAAACTATGTTCTTCTCTCCCCGTCGACTTCCTTCTAGCCACTGGGTATAGTAGTAAATTGTTGCGAATTTCGAAAACCATCAATTTATATCACTTTATAAGCTTTAAACACTTAAAAACTGTTCACAAAGATATAAAAAATGCCCAAAACACCGCGAGGACGCGAAGAAAAATTTGTTCAATTTTAGGTTATTTTTCGTCAGAGAAAACAAAAGCCGGTCGCCACCTAAATTGCCGCCCCGATTGAAAACAATTAGGCACATTAGGAATCGAAACATAATTTCTAGACACAATAGAAAATAATTGAAATCGATTAAAAAATGGTACACCGATTAGGCAAAATTGAAAACGATTGAAGTTTTGACAATTGTGAATCGTTCTGAATCGTTTTCAATTGATTATTTCTAGAAGGGCCTAATATTAGACAGTTGCCTATATTTTTGATTGTGGAAGTATTTGTTTGAAGTTAACAAAAAGCTTATAAATCACTGTACATATGTATAGAAAGGATTTTTCAGGGCAACTTGTACAAAAAAAAGAAGTTTCTGCCCTCATGTAAGTCCTATTATACAATCACAGGGTGTCGAATAAGAAACATAAGTAACAAATTACAAATTTATTATTCAAGATATTGAAAGTCACGTGCGAGTTAACTCTATATAGAGTAATTAAAATCGCAATCTTTTAAATAAAATATAAAATAAAATTTTATATTCATAACGGAAGTAAGTTATTATACAGGGTGATCCTGAACTCATTATAAACCTTGTACATACAGATTCCTCGTACAAAACTGAACAAAAAATTACTGTGACAAAATGTTGTAAGACCAATAGTTTTTAAACTATTGAGAGTTGTAAAAAACCAATGGTTGTTCGATATTCTCGCGCGTACATAAAGCATCTTGCGCGAACTCTAGAACGCGACGCACTTCAAGTCAGTAATTCTAATATTCACCAGAGAGACAAATAATTTCGAAGCAACGTGAAGTTCGCAAAACGTAACACCCTCGCTTGTTCAGTGATTCCCCCGATTTAAATACGAAGCTAGGGTGTAAAAAAAATACTTAAACTCTGACTCCAGATTCGTAATCAGCTACCCTAAGACACTCGAGTAACTATTTTTAGACAAATAAGTAGACCTTATTATATTTTCGCCGCCATATTGTGTTCGCGATTTTGAATTTTTAAAGTTGGACTTCAGATTCGTAATCAGCGATCCCAAAAACACCAGAGTAAAAATATTACGCCAAATACGTCGAATTTTTATATTTTCGCCTTCATATTGTGTCCGTTATTTATAATTTTTTAATTTAGACTTTAGATTCGTAATCAGCGACCCCAAGAATATCTGAGTAACTATTTTTAGCCAAATCCGTCAAAATGTTTACATTTTACCGCCATATTGGGTCCGCCATTTTAAATTTAAAAATTCTGACTCCAGATTCGTAATTTTGAGCACCCCCTTCCCCCTCCCAGACCCATCTGAAATTTTGTTTTTTCGCTCTACTCTAGTAGTAAACCCTCCAAATTGTATTTCAATCAGGTAATGTCTTCTGAAAATTTAAAAAAATATCATATGGGCCAAAGAATAGTGGTTAATTTTTTGTAGGTACAGTTTTTGGTAGTAAATAATAATAGAAAATTAGAGAATAAAAAACGAAATTTGTTTTTCAGTTAGAACTTTTTTTAATACTGCAAGAAACGAGTTTTTTGGATTGTATTAACAGCATATTGTTCTGAACATTTTTTAACAAGTCGTGCTTGAAATTTCTTCAGCTGCGATCATAGAAACATGTCATTGCTGTCATCATTTTTTTGAGCAATTTGTAGATCTTGCACATCACGAAAAACATGAGGAAATCTTTTTTATAACATAGCAAAAGAATTCGTTGTTCCTCTGATTTACGCTAAAGAAATGTTAAGCAAGAAATATTGAACTTTTCTCAAAGAACTGTGCAGTTAACAGAATCCAGAAACCGAATTTATTTTAAACCATAAGAAAGTTCTAACTTGAGCACTAATTTGGTGTGCATATTCTGATTGTATACTATTATTTAGTACATAAAACTGTACCCATTAAAAATTCAACATAATTTTTTAAGACATCGGAAAATTTTGTTTGCAACTGGATATAGTTACAATGAGATGATCAGCGTTAATTTTTTTTTTACTCTGATAAATTACATATGCTGGGAATCCATTGGATAACTATCAAAATGCCAAAAAACATTATTTTCTAGTAGCGACCTGTTTACGAAAATGTGCACTTTTTCACAATTTTTGTTTTTTGAATTGAAATATTTATTTAGTAAATTCTCATGTTAAATTCAACAGTTGGAAATTGACCCTTAAAGCACAGTTATATGTAATAATAACGCAAAGCGTCATGCGGGGTCGTGGGCGACCCCCATCGGAAAATATGTCATATTGCAAAGAGAGTAGCCGTTATTTCAATTCCAAA
>CAKNWT010285700.1:0-22957 GCA_932066315.1 Andricus coriarius | reverse complement strand
TTTATTACAGAATTATTTTGCAATATTAAAAATCTTTTCAATAGTTACAAATTTTCATTCTCACAGTTTATTTTTCAAATTCGGCTAAATTAAAATAATCTATAATATTGACGTTCTTTTTATTTTTTTATAAGGGTGTTCGTGATCAACTTATAATACAAAAAAAACTGAATTGCTGGAGTAAAGTTTTTCTTGTGGTCCCCTCAAAATTTGCTGTAACGTTTTTCCTCGGAACTTTTTCAATCCCATTTTATCCCTTAACATTTTCTATAACGTTTTTCCTCGGATATTTTCGAGTAATATTTTTACCTCGACATTCTGTTCAACTTTTTTCCTCTGAACTTTTTCGGTTACTGTTTTTCTTCGGAACTTTTTCTATTCAGTTTTTTCTCATAACTCTCTGTGTCACATTTTTCTTCTGAGCGCTTCATATATGGACTGATAAACACTCCCAATTTTCAACTTCCGAAGTCAAGTACCATATCGCTGGAATCACCAAGAAACGTAGTTTTCGAATATAATATTTCCAAATGACTGTTTGAAAAATTAAAAAAATGTTATGCTTCGTATTTTATTCTTCATTAGCACAAAGGACCCCCCGCTGAAATGGGTCGACGACAGACGCTGGCGTGCACTCGACTACGTAAGGCGAACTTCGGTAGTGGGGGTAAAACAAGCAGGTAGGCGACCAAAAGGAATAAGAATTGAGAATAATTTTTTTTTTCAATGTTGCATATACAGATTCAAAAGATATTATATAAAATTCAGAATCAACGGGTTTCGAAGATTTCAGATACCTAAAAATTTTCCTAAAAAATTTAAATTAGGATAAATATAATGTATTATATAAAGGGAAAGAGATACGTCAAAACGGAAAAAATTTTCAGGTTCACCTTCAGAGTCATTTAATTAATATATTATATCAATACTAATATGTGAAAGAAAACCTTGTTTTTAAAAGAATTTAATAATAAGATCAGTGCACATGCGTGAGAGGCGGAGAGAGAGAAAGGAAGAGTCTGGGCAGTATGCTGCGTACGATTGAGAGATCGAGATCGACAAGATTTGGAAGGCAGTGAGCTGCGTTTTTCATGTCGAAAAAGTGACGTGTTATGATTACTTCTTTTTGTGTATTATTTATTATCTAAATAAAGAAGGAGTGTTTTTAGCAAATCAGAAGTGGGATGCCACTCTGAATGTTGGTATCCGTGAGTGAAGGAGGCAAGTTGTGCGTAGTACACGTGGTAATGGCTTCAAAAGTCTGAAGAACAGGTTGATCGTCTTCAACGTGGACTTCGCGAGACTAGTCGTGTTAAAGCGAGAGAAATGGCTGACCAAGAAAATTTGGAGGTGGATTCCGAGATCAAAAGACAGAGGAAAAGGAGTTTGCAGGAAAAACAGGTTCTTGATAAATTTTGGTTATGACAAAGACTGAACCTTTCTATCAATTAATTAATTAGAGATGGGTTGGCGAGTGGTCTCTGGTCCGCGAAACAACGAACTTTATGCTTAGCCGAAACTTTGGGAGCACGGATGAAATGCTGCAGGAACTGGTGCTATTCGAGAAGATTGAAAGCGGAAGGAGAGAACGGATTGGAGAGAAAAGAGGGAAAACTTTTCAAGCAAGAGGGGGACGAGGAAAACCGATGATACGGAATTCCAGATAACAGCGAACAGAAGGAGCCGAAGCAGACGAAACATCACTACAGCGAAGCGAAAGGTTAGTTAGAATATGTTTAAAATGTAATAAAGGGGGACATTTATCGCGCGAGTGTAGGAAAAAAGAAAGGAAATTGTATGCTATTTATGTATAAGTGTAGGGCATATTACGCCACGTTGCCCAAAGCGCCTATTCCTATTCCAAAATTTGACGATATGCTCGAAGAAGTTAAATTGTACAGAGTATTTTATAACTTTGCATTTAGCCTTGGGATATTTACAGATGCCATTGACCGAGAAATCAAAACATTACGCAGCTTTTATAACAGAGACTCAAACTGGAAAATTGAACGAACTATGTTTGGGCTAGTTGATGCTCCAAAATACTCTGCAAAGCTAATGGATCGAGTTTTAGATGTCGTGAGAAGAAAACGGATCGCATTTACTTTTCTTTACGATACATGTATTTTCGCGAAAACATATGAAACAGTTAATGGAAAATCTCAAATTTGTTTTAGCATTATTAAAGGACGCTTCTTTAACATTGAACTTAGCAAAATGTAAATCTGGAATGAGAGAAGTAGAATATCTTGACTATAAGATTGGTGAAGGAGCTATGCAACCGGGGAAAATAAAAATAAAAGCAATGGAAGAATTTCCGAGATCTAAATCGAAACACGTAGTCAGACGATTTATGGGGTTAGCCAGGTTTTTCAGACGATTCATTCCGAAGTTTTCGAATATAGCTGTACCAATAACTAACTTATTAAAAGAAACGGTTGATTTTTAAACTGTGAAGAAGAGGAAGGAAGAGCCTGGACAGTGTGTTGCGTACGATTGAGAGATCGAGATCGACCCAATTTGGAAGGCAGTGAGCTGCGTTTTTCATGCCCAAAAAGTGACGTGTTATGATTACTTCTTTTTGTGTATCATTTATTATCCAAATAAGGTTCTGTTTATCAAGTGAAAAGAAGTGTTTTTAGCATTCTATTCTTGAACACCTAATAAAAGGATTATCCCTCAAACCCAAGCTCTGACGGTTTCTGAACATTTCTCATGAATTCTGACTTTTCCTCATGATTTCTGTCGAGAAACCTAAAAAAAGTGGTCAGAAATGGTCAGAAGTCCTGTCTTTTTTCTGACGATTCCTGACTTTTTTTTAGTAGGGTTACGCCACTGGTCCCATATATCATTCAAAAACTGACATTTAGAATATAATGATATAAACTAACATATTATTTGGGGTTCTACGCTGTCTTGGGGTTATTATCATCTTCAGCAAGTCCCTCTCATGCTGGGGAAACTAATATTTTGGCTGAAATTATTAAGTATCTGAAACGCAGAAATGCTCGGAGACACTCTAGAGCAGTCGAATTTAGAGAAGGAGAGTTTAGATAGCAGAAGTGTTCTAGAAACACATCTGAAAACTTGTTTTTCACGCAGAACATGCTAAAAAATCCGACTTTATGAACATAAACAACAATTTCCCGATAGATTACAGACGCATTAGCCACCGGCAAGGTAGTTTTCACATGGGATATAAAACTTGCAATAAAAGGAGAAAATTAAACTCTTTTTGACTAAAGAAATATTCAGCTCGCTTCTTGCAGATTTAATTTGCGGATGTACAGAGTTTCTAGAAACATCAATTCGCCAAGAAAATACATGTACAAATTACCAAATTTACCAAATTTAAAATTCTAAAATTGATTTGAAAAAGACGTTAAAATAAAGCAGATCGAAGAGGAGACTAGGCGGGTGGAAGGAAAAAACGGAGAAAAGGCTTTGAAAGGTGGAATATGATACATATACATATGAATATGATACAAGTGAAAGTAAAAGAGCGTAGGATTGAAAAGCAGGAGAGGGTGGATAGGGAAAGGATAAGGGCAATGGAGATGAGAATGGAGAGAAGAGATATGGCAGACAGGAGAAATAATATTGTCAGAAGAGGGTTGAAGCTAAAGAACGGTGAAGAAAGGGAGGGCGTGGAAGCGCTGCTACAGAGCATAGGGTGTGTGGGGTGAAGGGAGATCGGCGAAGGTAGGATATCAGAAAATAAGAATAGAAGAGAAAATAAGGGTGTGGGACGAGGAAAAAGAGGTGTTGAAGGAAGTGCAGGGGAATTCGTTTCATCGGAAGTAAGGGGGTGGGGATAATGCAGGGTAGAGAAGTAGTGAAGGAGCTGTACTGGAACGTAGCAGGGATAAAGAAGAAGGATGAGGAGTTCTGGAAGTATAACCAAGAGTTTGATGTTGTGGGAATGGTAGAGACGTGGGTAAAAAGAAAGGAATGGGATAGAATGGAGCCAAAGCTGCCAAGGGGGTATAGGTGGAGAATCCAGGAGGCGGTCAGAATGAAGAAGAAAGGAAGAGCTAGTGGGGGAATTATAACGGGTGTTAGAAAAGGATTAGAGGAAGTAGTTCATGGAGAGGAAGAGGGGGAGGAAGTGGAAATGAGAGAAGTAAAGATAGGAGGGGTAAAGTGTAAGTTGGTGACAGTGTACAATAAGGATGGGATGTAAAGAATTAAAGAAGGGGTGGAACACTTGCTAGGCGAAAGAGACGAGGGTATGGTGGTACTTGGTGGGGTCTTTAATGCGAGCATGGGGAGGGAAGAGGGCCTTTACAGGGAAGGGGCGAGCTTCGAAAGGAAATCGAAGGATAAGCTAATAAATATGGAGGGGGAGATTCCAAGAGACTGGATGGAGGATAGAGGCTGGGTGGTAGCGAATGGAATGGAAATTGCGGACGAAGAGGGAGAATACACATATGGGGCATAATTTCTCAAGTGTACCCACCTCGAAAATGAAAGTTGTCCGATCGGGCTAAAAATTGGCCCAGTTGTAGTCCGATTGGATAGTACTCCTCACACCAAAAATTAATAATTTTTATAATTATTTATTAAAGTGGAGGGGGTACAATTTTTCGTTTTTAAGCAAAGCCTTACTTTCAAACATTTGTAACTTTTTTCCTATTGCTTTAAACAAAATTTCACTACAAATTTGTTTGATAGATTTTTTTACAAACCTTTTGGTGGTCGTAACGATTTTTAAAAAAGTCAAAATTTGACCCCAATTTTTGAAAATCAAAAATATACTTGACTTTTTTTTCAAATTTCGACACTTTTTTTTCTTCAAAATAGTTTTAAAAGAAAGCTGAGATTTTTTTCTATAAGACCCCTAATTTTCAGAGTCGCAAATTTATTTGTCCTTGAATAATAGAACGATACGTAAAAAAATGCCATGATAGAGCGGGTGTCACGCGATCTCCCCTAGTGCGCTCACGCCGAGGATCTTTGTGCAAAGCTTCAGTGCCAGTTTTTTAAGTCAATTAATATTTTATGCTACTAAAATAACTGTTTTTTCAAAACGTAAGGCATAAGGCAACTAATCTTAACCTCCTTGGTGTTACCCACGACTTGCCCTTGAAATTCCCTGCACTACCAGAAGGAGCTAAAGTTTGCAGTTCATATAGATACCAACTCATCAACTCAGCGGGAATATCATCCTTGAACTCTGGTGATATTGCAGAGCCTTCTGGTAGAGATAAGGTAGATACTGAGGTTCATGAAATGATATCTGACGATAATGAAAATCAGCTAAATGACAGCGAAAAAAATTTAGATGTCTTAGACACCAAACTGCATTGTGAAAAAAAAATAATAAAGCTGGTGTTGAAGTACTTCGTCAAATCATCGAAAAATGCAATGCCCCTAAAGATCTTCGAGGACAATTTCAACTTCTCTCGCTTGCGCGAAAATCTTGGGACGAAGAAAACTGATGCAGGTGTTCAATACATCAGAGCGAAAAGCAAGAAATGTCAAAAAATTAGTTTCAGAGCACAGAATTCTTACGCTTCCGAATGCAAAAAGAGGAAGAGTATTGACTCCATAAACTAAAACTCTAGTGAAAAACTTTTATGAACGCGATGAAATCAAGAATGATGAAGGAACTCATTCACATGTTCAGAAAAGGTTACTACTGTGTAATGTCACCGAGTTATATGCTCAATTTACATCAGAACAGGCCTGAAGATCAATATTTCGAAATTCACAAAACTCAGACCTCGTCATTGTGTTCTAGCAGGAAGCAGTGACACTCATAATGTGTGCGTTTGCGTGCATCATGAGAATATCAAGTCGATGTTGAATGAAATAAATATTCAACATTTAACAGAGGATACTGACATGAAGTTCACAAATTAGCACGACTGACTGGATGCTATTGTATGACCTAACTCTTCAAGTTCCTGTCATTCAGGAGTGTGTGAAAACTGTCCAGGTACTGCAAACTTGAAAGATAACACCACAAAAACTTTTGATGAACATTGTATTAATGAAGTGAGATTTTAAATTTGATTACAGATCGACAGATATAATGGATACTGATGAATTCCTAGATGATTTCTGTTTTTGATTTGCTTCTATTTCGCTTAGAATTACGCGTTCATAATTCAGAACGCAGCTCAATCATTCCACTGGAGTAACGACTAAGCTACAATATTCATTGTGGTGATTTATTATAAAAAATATGGAGAGCTCAAGCATGTAGGTATCGCGATCATATCTGATAACTTAGCACATGACACGGTGGCTGTTCACGAGTATCAGAAGATAATAGTATATTACTCGAAAACTCATTTCAGGCCACAGAAAATCCGCGATTTCACTGATGGCGCAGGGCAACATTTTAAAAATAAGAGTAGCTTTGCTAATCTCCGAGCCCATGAAGAAGATTTTGGTATCGAAGTTAAATGGCATTTCCATAGTACATCTCATGGTAAGGGTGCATGTGATGATATACGAGCGAATATAAAGAGACAAGCAGCACATTCGAGCTTACAATGTTCTCCGAAACATCACCTACTTACTCGCCATATTTTGTTTCAGTGGGCGAAGAATAACTGTATGAAAACCGAAGTTTTGTTCAGCAGCAAAGAAAATCATGCTTTAGCCACCGAGTTACTGGAAGCCAGATTTGACAACGCTGTTACGATACCAGGTACATTACAGTACTACATTTTTATTCCCACTCAAGGTGGAAAACGTCAACTCAAAAGGTTTTCGTCTTCTGAGAAACACGACGTCTTCTGGAATGACAAAAAACAGAATCCGCAAAAGAGGTTTGCAAGGAAAACAACTGTTGTAACTATAGCCAAAAAATCGATCAGAAAGACCCAAAATATTACCATATAATATTACTTGACTTAAAAAACTGGCACTGAAGCGTTGGAGAAAGATTAGAGTCAAATTTTGACTTTTTAAAAAAATCGTTACGACCACCAAAAAGTTTGTGAAAAAATCTATCAAACACGTTTGTAGTGAAATTTTGTTTAAAGCAATAGGAAAACAGTTACAAATGTTTGAAAGTAAGGCTTTGCTTGAAAACCCAAAAATTGTAGCCCCTCCACTTTGATAAATTATTATCAAAATTATTCTATTTTTGGTGTGATGAGTACTATCTAATAGGACTACGATTGGGCGAATTTTTAGCCCGATCGGACAACTTTCATTTTCGAAGTGGGTACAAATGAGAAATTATGCCCCATATGTAAGTAAAGTGGGGTTGTCGGTGATAGACTATGTAGTCATGAATATGCAAGGGTGGTAGGAGACGAAAAGATTCGCAGTAGAAGGGAGGATAGAATCAAACCATCAGCCATTAGGGTTGTGGATAAGGGGTGAGAGCGGCGGAAGGCGAGGGGAGAAGAAGGGTCGACGGGCGAGAGGATGAGCTGGACGAGGGAGGCGATAGAGATGTAGAAGGAGCAGTTAGGGAGGTTACGTTTTGACGGGGAGTCGGTGGAAGAGATATGGAAGGATTTAAAAGAGAAAGTGAAAGGTTGCGTGCAAAAGAAGGTATATAAAAAGAAGAAGAAAGGAATGGTGAGATTGTGGTGGGATAGGGAATGTAAAAATATTAAAAGGAAGGTAAAGAGGAAGTACAGGAAGTGGAAAGAGGATACAACGAAAAGGGAGGAGTACGTAGAAATGAGGAAGGAGTTTAGATTGATGTGTAAGAAGAAAGAACAGGAAAAGGAGAAAGATCTGGCAGAGGAGTTAGGAAATGTTAAGACAGAGGGCGAAGTCTGGAAGATAATAAATAGGTTGAGAAAGCGTAGAGTGGGGATAAGCGAGAAGATAGGGAGTGAGGAGTGGAGGGAGTTTTTTAAAGAATCATTTCAGGGCTCAGATTCAAGGAAGAGGGATGGTGGGAGTAGAAGAATGCGGGAGGCAGAGATGGAGGAGTTGGATGATGAGGAGATAGAGAACGAAGCATAGCTGTTTAGTACACAAGAGGTTAGGGAGTGGCTGAAGGAGGTAGTGAAGAAAGTATGAAGAAGGGAGGGATTTCCATGAGAGTGGAGAGAAGGGTTAATGGTGCCACTGTGTAAGAAAGGAGACAGAAAAATAAACAGGAAAATTATAAAGTGATTACGCCAATGAATACGGCGTATAAAGTATACGCGATGGTGGTGGCGGAGAGGCTGTGGACGGATGTCGAGTTGAAAGGAATATGGCCGGAGACGCAGGTGGGCTTTAGGGCAAGTAGGAGTACTATCTAAAATATCTGAGTTCTGCAGCACGTGGTGGATAGAGAATTAGCGATGAAGGGATCGAGAGTGTACGCATTTTTCGTGGATCTCAAAGGTGCGTTTCCTTCGGTGGATGGGGGAAGGTTGTGGGAGGGGATGGAGGATAGGGGAGTGGAGAGAGGCATGATCGAAAGGGTAAGGGAGATATATGAAGAGAACAAAGATAAGGTAAGCAGAGGGGAGGGGATTTCGGAGGGATTCTGGATTGAATAGGGGGTTAAGACAAGGGTGTCCGCTTAGCCCAATGCTTTTTTCGATTTTAATTGTGGACATGAAAAGTAAGATGGAGGCCGGGATGGTAGGAGGAGTCAGGATAGGAGGGGTTACAATTTGGTCACTAGCGTATGCAGATGACATAGTGTTGCTCGCTAGAAGGGCGGATGCCTTGAAGGAGATGATGAAGAGGTTATGGTGTTCAGAAAAGGAGGTCGGAGGGAGAAGCGAGGTGAGTGGAAGTAGAAGGGAGTGGCGGTGCAGAAGGTAAAAGAGTTTGTGTACCTGGGCTTCGTGTTTCGGAGGAATGGGGGAGTGGATGGTCACATACGAGGGTTGCCTTTTATATTTTGAGCCTAATAATGAAAAGACAATAATTGATCATCGAAAATGGCTTTATTGTTTTTCAAAGTATTCTCCCTGAAACTCAACACACTTTTGCATGCGCTTGAACCAATTTTCAAAACATTTTTTCCACTAGGATTGAGGCACCTCCGAAACATGCATTTTGAACGCATCAACCGCTTTTTCAAGCGTCGAAAAACGTTGACCTCGTAATTTATTTTTTATGTATGGGAATAAAAAAAAGTCATTAGGTGCTAAGTCAGGGCTGTAGGCTGGATGACCCATCAATTCGACGTTTTCAGCCCTCAATAAGTCCCTTGTTGCAGCGGATGTGTGAGAGCTCGCATTGTCGTGGTGGAGAATGATTCGTCTTCGGCGGCTGATTTCTCTCATTTTTTCAAAGATCTCGGGAAAACAAATGGTTGTATACCATTCCGAATTAACCGTCTGACGTTGCTCCAACGGCACAGTTCCTACGTGGCCGCTTTTTCCAAAAAAACAGGCAACCATTTGCTTCGAAGTGCTTCGTGCGCGAACAACTTTTGTCGTATTTGGCTCATCTTGGAAGATCCACACAGTCGACTGCTGTTTAGTTTCAGGCTCATAAGCATAAATCCATGTTTCGTCACCTCTTACGATGTCATAGACATGCTTTCAATCACCGCGATCGAATTTTTTCAGCATTTGTTTTGACCAATCCACACGAGCCTTTTTTTGAGCAATTGTCAAGTTATGTGGGATCCAACGGCAACACATTTTTTTGACAGCCAAATGTTGATGTACAATTGCTTGTACGCTGGTCCCACTAATGCCCAAGGATGCCTGAATCTCACGATAAGTCACATGACGATCTTGCATTATTAGTTCACGCACAGCGGCAATTTTTTCTAGGACAACGGCTGATTTTGGGCGACCTTCACGACTTTCGTCACTGAGCGAACTGCGGTCACGATTAAATTCGTTGTACCAGCGTTTCACAGTGGCCAAGGATGGAGCTTCATCGCCAAAAGTCGAAGTGAGTTGATGGATGCACTCTTGTTTTAAAAATCCACGTCGAAAAACGTAAAAAATCATCGCACGAAAATGTCCACGATTCAATACCATTTTTTCGCTGAGACAATATTTTCAAGTCACCAGGTCAGTCACCACATCAGGTTATGCTCAAGTGACAAAACGTTCTGAAGAAGGTTATGGTTAAAAAGGTCAAACTTTCAATTGGAATCGTCAGATGGCACCTCTAAACACTAGTATTGCCAAGGCTCAAAATATAACAGGCAACCCTCGTAAAAGAGAGAGAGAAATTGTTTGACTCACTAGTGATGAGTGTGCTATTGTATGGAGTAGAGGTATAGGGGTGGAAGGAAAGATAAGAGAGATAAGAGGGAGACGGGAAGAACGAGTGCAGGAATTCTAGCGGGGAGTCGGGCGTGTAAATATCAGGAGAAATTTTTGCACGCGAGGGGAAGTAAGCTGGCTAGGGAGTGTTGGTGGGAGAAGGAGAACAGGAGAGGGGCTAAGAGGATAGAGGCTGAAAGGGAAAGGTATTTTAGAACGAATGGACTACAGATGGATGAAGTGTGAAGGATGCACGAGGAAGGAAGGTATATGAGTTGGTTAAGAAAAACGGCATGGAGAGAGAGATTAAAGCAGGGGAAGAGAGAATAAGAGAGTCAAGATTTAACGGGAATTATTTGTGGATTATGCCAAGGGCGAGAGCGCAATATTTGTGTGAGAAAGGAGAAAAAGGAAGTCAGGGGCTTATAGCGAGGATGCGATGTGGGTGCATGGAGGATTTTAATGGGTTCGGGCTCTCTAGGGAAAAGAGGATGAGTGAACTGTGTGGGAAGGGGTATGCAAAAGTTAAGCACTGGTTGGAGGAGTGCGTAGAGGTTGAAAGGACTGAAATGAGCATGGAGGTATTGATGCATGATAGGGAGGACAAAAGGGCAGTAGCATGGGTGAAGGGAGTGTTGGGTATGATGGAGAAGAAGAGAAGGAAGGAGGAAGAGGAATGAAGAAGGAAATATTGTAAATAGGAGAGGAAGTATATATAAGTAGTACGTAAATATTGTAAATAGTAGATAAGCATTAGGTAGTAGACGCGGCAGCGAGAGAGAAGGGACATGCGAGCGAGGCGAAGCGAGGAAGGCAAGGCGATAAGAGCATGCGATAATAGAGGTAAGGTATGGAAGGATGTTAGTTTGAAGGCTTATTTTAAGGAAAATTATGTAAAAAAAAGGAAAGTGTAAGCAAGTCAATTTTGTAAGGCCAACAGGCTAAGGAATAAACGTTTATACTAAATATTATATTGTATTGCTTTATATAACATCATATTGTATCTTAATATATCCTACTATATCATATTGTATCATAATGTAGCATACTGTATCATATTGTATCATATTCTATCGTATTACATTACATTATATCGTATTGCATTATATTGTATCATATTTCACCATATTATATGACACTGTATCATACTGTATCATATTGTACCATATAGTGCGGTAGTGTATCATATTGTGCTATATTTTATATTATATTGTACTGTATCACATTGTACATGGTATTTGTAAATGATGTAATTGTAAATGATCTGTAATATTGAGTACAATATGAAAAACATCGAGCCTGATCTTAGAAATACACTAAGAAACAAAGTTACTGATTGGTCTCAAAACTGGATTTATAAAAGCAATGCTTTTATTACAAGAAACTTCATTCTACAGCAAAATATTTAAAAATCTAAAGAGTTTATTAACTAAAATAAAGATATTATAATTACTAACGCAAATATGAGCAATAAGAGTGTCATAATGAATCAAACAGATCATATTGCTAAAGCTTTATGCTTGTTAGAAGATAAAACAATTTATAAAATTATAAAAAATAATCCTACAAGAAAATTTCAAACTAAATTAACTGCACAAGTGGCACTGCACCAAGTTTTTACGGACTGCCAAAATTAAATAAAATTAATTGCTCACTCAGACCTGTCACCTCTTTTCCCGGTTCACCATTTTATTTTATTTCTAGATCTCTAGCAAAGTCTTCACAAAAAAATGGTGGGAAAGGCTGAATATCATATAAAAGATAGTTGGGATTTCAAACATAAAATATATAAATTTACGGTTAAAAAAGACTTCATTATTATTTCTCTAGATATCATGTCCATGTACACTAATATCTCATGGAATTTAAATAGAGGTGCAATAGGTAAACTTTGGATAGAAATTGAAACTCCATACTATTTTATCTAAAAAAGACTTTGATAAAGCTCTAAAACTAGGCTTAGAGTCATCTTATTGTCAGTTTAACGGTCAATTTTACCAAAAAATTTACGGATTACCCATAGGATCTCCAATACCAGCTGCTGCAGCCAATATTGTCATGGATGAAATTGAAAACAAGATTTTTAAATCACTTGAATACCCAATAAAATTCTATTTCCGTTATATCGATGACACCTTAATTTGCCTACGAAAAATAAAGATAACGAACTTCTCATTAAATTTAATACTTCTGAAACTAAACTTAAATTCACCATGGAACTGGCTAAAGATGGTGAAATAAACTTTCTGGATCTAGCATTAAAAATTAAAAACAATACTATGATAACCAACTGATATCACAAACCAGTTTGGTCAGGTCGATTTTTAAACTTCAAATCTTTTCACCCAATCTATCATAGAATTAATATTATTTATGGTTTAGTCGATAGAGCTGTAAAACTGGCAGATGTTAGATTCCACAAAGAGAACTTAGATCTTGTGCAGAAAACACTTGGAAAAAATGGCTATCCATCTGATTTGTTAAAAACTAAAATTGCTGTAAGATACAGACACATAGTTAATTTACAAAAAACTATAGCCACGCAACCTAAAGATAGCAACTTTAAAAAAGTGGTTGTATTACCATACATTCAAAACTTAGACGAAAATTTTTTCAGAATTTTCAAAAAAAGTAGTCTTCAATTAGTTTTTGCAATCAACAATAATTTAAGAAAAACCCTACTCAGAAGTCCTAAAGATAAAATTAAAAAAGAAAACAAATTTAACTGCGTTTATAAACATACATGTAAGAATTGTAAAAAAATACATTGGTCAAACCAGCAGACCTCTGCATACAAGGAATAGGGAACACGAAAGATCTATTGAAAACAACGAAACAAACACAGCCATAGCTAAACATGCTTATGACTTTGCAAATAACTTTGACTTCGATTTAAATAACGCTGAAATTTTAGAATTGGAGCCTGATCTTGATAAACGTTTAATATTAGAAATGATACATATACAAGGAGATAACAAATCTATTAACTTCAGATCAGCCATTCAAGGCTTAAGTACCATATACAATAATTCAATTTCACAAATATACATTCCAAAAATTTGAATTTCCCGGGCTTAGGACGTATATACGTATATATTACGCGAAATTAACCCCATTTTAATTTCATACAAATTCGCAGACATGCCGCTATAATTTAACATACCAAAAGGCTCTGCCACTTTCTTTTTTAAAAAATGTAAAATATATAATAATTTGCTGTAGGATTTATCTCCTGTGAGTATAGATACGCTAAAATATATATTTTCTTCATAAACCATATTCACTTAACTATGTCTTACTTGTAGACGAGACAAAAATTTTATCAAATTTTAAGGTTATAACAATCCAATTTTAAAATTCCAACTATGTCAAACTGTTTTAAAATGACAACTAAGTACAATCTTCCGAGAGACTTTTTTAATTTCCGTTAACCAATAATAAGTTATATTGAAATAAAAACATTTTAAAAAACGGAAAAGGTCTTCATTACATTAATTTTCTAAGATAACGGGGAAAAAATTAAAACATATTATATGATGTTGCACCATAGTGTATCATATTGCTTCCATATAGAGGGAGGTTTTGTAATTACCTAAATTTTCAAATGTACTTTTTTTTACATATTTCGATATAATCCGAGCCCAGAAGCTCGAAAATAAAATTTTAAAAAGATGTCCGTGTGTGTGTGTAAGTTTTTTCTGTTCACCATGTCTCAAAAAATAAAGAGCTAGGATCATGAAATTTAGAAAAAATGTAGTTCCGAATGATATCCAGGTCTGATAGAATTTTGAGCTAGATCGACCATTTAGAAGTAGTTTTTTCTTGCGTTTAGAGATTTAAAAAGAATTGCCTTGTTTACACGAGAAAAACTTTTTTGATATTCAAAATGCAACAATACGATACCTAGCGTATTTATTCGCGTCTCTGAGACGCATCGATCAACCAATTGTTGAAACTTTTATGACCTAACAGTACCGATTTATGGAGTTTAAAAAAATGGTTTATTCTGTTCATATGGGAAAAACTTTTTTGATATTCAAAATACGACAATATTGTATTCAGTGTATTTTTTCACGTCCTTAAAACGCATCGTTTGACCTACTGATGAACCTTTTATGACCTACCAGTACCTATGTACTAAGTTAAAAATAAAGAGTTTATTCTGTTTATATGAAAATTTTTTCTGAATATTCAAAATATAACAATATTACATTTGGAGCATTTGTTCACGATCTTGAGATGCATCGATTGATCTATTGATTAACCCTTTATGACCCACCAGTACCGATTTATGAAGTTTAAAAAAAATAGTTTATTCTGTTTACATGAAAAAAAACTTTGTTGATATTCAAAAGAAGACAATATTACGTATTGAGTATTTGTTCTCGTATATCAGACGCATCGATTAACCTATAGATGAATCTTTTATGACCCACCAGTACCGATTTATGAAGTTTTAAGAAAATGGTTTATTCTGCTTATATGAAAAAAAACTTTTTTGATATTTAAAGGACAACAATATTATGTTCAGTGTATTTGTTCGCGTCCTTGAAACGCATCGACTGACCTATTGATGAATCTTTTATGACCCGCAAGTACCTATTTATGAATTTAAAAAAATGGTTTATTCTGTTTATATAAAAAAACTTTGATGTTATTCAAAAGACGACAATATTGCACGTAGGGTATTTGTTTGCGTCCTTGAGGCGCATCGATTGACCTATTGTTGGACCTTTTATGACCGCCAAGTACTGGTTTATGCAGTTTCCAAAAAATTGGTGTATTCTGTTTACATGAGAAAAGCTTGGTTCATATTAGGAGTACTACAGTGCTGCATTTGCCATTTTTGTTTGCGTCTTCGAGACACGTCAAAAGACCTAATGACGAACCTTCTATAACCTCCTGTGATCTAGCAATACCGATTTATAAATTAAAAAAATATGTTGTTTACCTTGGTGATGTAAGGAAAACTTTTTTAATTTGAAATGTAAAACTACCGTAGTTTAAAATGTTGTTTATTATAACAGAACACATCAATTGACATTTGGTGGGCCCTCTGACTTTTTGAAAATAAAATTTTCAAGACAAATATTGAACGTATCCATTTTTTTCATTTGTTAGGGAAAGCCTCCCTTCACGATGAAGCAAATTTATTTGGTACTTATCAGGAAGAAAAATGCTAATAAAATGAGCACAAATGAATAAAAGCATAGGGAATACGTCTATCGTACTTCGCAGCCGTATTTTATAATGTATCACATTCTGTGAAGCGGTTTCATATTTTATCACATTACGTGATATTGTATGATATTGTATCATACTGTGCGATAACCGGTGATATTGTATGGCACCTACGGTATAAAATTGTATCATAATGTATGATTCACTGTAATATACCTTGATAATATATGCAAATGTATTATACTTTACCATAATGCATTATATTGTATCATAATCAAAAAAGAGTGAGGGAAGGGGGTAGAGAGAAACCCTGCTCGGCTGTGCGTGCAGTCGTCCGGTCGTGCGTTTTTTTTCAAATTACTCGCATACCAACGACAATTCACTAACGTCCCACAAGAAATTTCACTTCAACAATAAATTTTTAATGTTAAAATGATGAATCTTTATCAAAGTAAAATATGAATTTTCAACCAAATAGTTGAATTTTCAACCCAAAAGATGATTTTCCAACCAAAAAAAGAGAATTTTCAACAAAATAGATAAATTTTCAACAAAATAGTTAAATTTTCAACCAAGAATATGAAATGTCTATCAAATGAGATCAATTTTCAAACAAAAATAATTGTTAAATTTTCATGAAAAAAATGAATTTTCAATAAAAAAAAAAGCTAATTTTCAACAGCAGAAGTGGATTTTAAACAAAAAATATCAATTTGTAACAAAAAAATACTACTTTTCAAACAACATCGAATTTTTAAAGGAATTTTCAACCAAATAGTTGAATTGTCAACTAAAGAAGAGAAATGTTCATCCACACATGGAATAGTTAAATTTTCAGACAAAACAATTAAATGACAACAACAACAAAAATTCAACAAAATAGTTAAATTTTGAACGAAACAAAAAGAAGGTTTTTCAACTAAAATATAAAAAAGAAGCAGATGATATTTCAACCGAACAAGAATTTTCAGTAGCTATTTACGAATAGAGAAAATCTTTAAAATTTAACCAAGTCGTTACACATTAGGAGAAAAATCCTGGGCCCAACGTGAAGTTGACAGGATGATTCGAGCAAGAACTGATTTAAATACCCTGTAAATTCCAGGTTTTTCAGCTTTTCTTCCGTTTTTCTCTATAAGAGTTTAATTTTTAAAGTAACTAGCTTAATTAACCGCTTGTGCTAAATTTTGGGTTTGAAAATTATTATTTAAATGTAAAAAATGTAATAAAAATATATAAAAATTGTTACTTTCTATTTATTGTAAGAATACCATTTTGACTGTTATTTAACACTAAAGTCTCTCAGTGTAATAACTCAAAGTGAATACACGCACAGACAAAATGATGTGGCGGGCATTATATATTCTTACCCCAATGTAACTTTAATATAATCTATGTTCAGTGATTGGAATATCCTGCACACTAAAATTTTCTTCGACCGTTGTGATTAATAATGAAGTCAATTCATCTATGAATGTGTTAGTTTGGTCATACGGTCCATTAAAATTAACAGTGGATTCAATTGTTAAGAATCAAGCTTTATTGGTCAATTTCATTAAAAACAACGCACGTTTCGACCTTGTTGCAGGCCTTCTTCAAGATAATACATAACCTAAGTTAACATAATTTACATAGATGTAATACATTTATAATGAATAAAAAATTGTAAAGAAATTTGTTTAAATTTACCTGCAGTGATATTAATTAAATCATCCAAGATATTTCAATTTTCGTTATTTTTCAATAGAAAAAAATCATCTTTTTTGGAGTGAACAAAAATTAGATGTTTTTTTGTGCTATTGAAGATTAAAATTTATAATTAAGATGGTTTAAATAGTGTCTTTTAAAAAATTTTTAAATTGAAACCTCAAAAGGTCGAGGCTCCAGTACAGTTATTTTACTATATTTTGAATAAATAAAAATGAACAAAACGTGTTTTCATAGGAAAGAACAAACATGGACTAACGAAATACATTATGGATGAAGTCATATTTTCATGAGTAATTAAAAGAGGCGGATATTAAGATAGAGACCCAAATGAAAAGTGCACTAAAGTAAATTGAATTTAAAAATTGAAATAACATTTTAATTTTGAAACTTTATATATAAATCTGTTATGAAAACGAAGAATCCTTGAGTCCATTTTCATAAATAAATTCATTAAAAATTCAATTGATTTAAAAACCGAAATGTTAAATATAAATGAAATTTATCAAAACATTTTATAACAAATTTATATATAAAGTTTAAAATTAAAAATTAAAATGTTATTTCAATTTTTAAATTCAATTTACTTTGGCGCACTTTTCATTTGGGTCTCTATCCTAATATCCGCCTCTTTTAATTACTCATGAAAATATGACTTTATCCATCATGCATTTCGTTAGTCCATCTTTGTCCTTTCATATAAAAATACCTTGTTTTCGTTTTTATTTCTTCAAAATGTAGTAAAGTAACTGTATTGGAGTCTTGAAATGTTGAGGTTTCAATTTTACATTTTGTTAAAGGACACTATTTAAACCATGTTGATTATAAATTTTAATCTTCAATAATACAAAAAACATCTAATTTTGGTTCACTCCAAAAAAGATAAGTTTTTTCTATTGAAAAATAACCAAAATTTAAACGTGTTGGATGATTTAATTAATATCACTACAGGTAAATTAAAAAAATTGTCTTTACAATTTTTTGTTCATTACAAATATATTACATCGATGTAAATTATGTTAACTTAGGTTATGTATTACCTTGAAGAAGGCCTGTAATAAGGTCGAAACGTGCGTTGGTTTTAATGAAATTGACCAATGAAGCTTGATTATTGACAACTGAATCCCCTATTAATTTTAATGGACCGTATGACCAAAATAGCATATTCATACATGAATTGATTTCAATATTAACTTTAATATTACCCCATTACCTTTAATATTCGGAATCATACGTTACGTCAGCGATGTGAAGAAGTTATTATGCAGAGCACATTTCACGGAGAATCATGACGGCGTGGAACAACTTGACTCGAACCGCGGAACGTAACGAATTAAATAACGCGCGCTTAAATATAAAAAAATTCCTTCGAAGCTTAACAAACGAATTTTTAGATTATCACAGATGATTCAAATGAGTGAATTAGAAAAAAAAAAAAACCTAAATCGACTCAAGCGGGTGTTATAGAGAACGGCTTAATTAAACATTAGGGCTACATAATGCTCTCCCGATTTCTACCTTACCCTGTTCGCAAGCATTGGGTTAAAAATTTGAGAAAATAAATAAAAATCACTGTGGTACGTTTGAGTGGTCCTAAATTTCTAAAAATACAACACAAATGATCTAAAAACAATGTTTTTTTTAATTTTAAGAATTGAGGATCTGAAAAACGTGACTTCATTTAATTTACAAAATTTTCAACTCGAAGCATTAATTCGTGTGAACGTAAGTTATTGCGAATAATGTTGGTAAAGCAGGAATATGGTAAATATTACTAAAAATGATCCATTTTTTTGTTACACAATATATTACATATTATATGTTATATTATATACTGCTATATATATGCTTTGTTTTTTTAAATTATATATAATTGTAATAACAGAAGGGGATGATCGACCCGTAGATAAAAAGGCCGTTTTATAGAAGAAAATCTAAAAACTGGTTATTCAATAATGGCTGATAAAAGACTGACTCCTTTCGTCCAATATCGAACGAAAGAACAGATCTCTGACAATCAATCGCCATCTACAGATGTTACTCGCATCGAGGCGCGAAAATTTAAAATTAATAAACTTAAATATATCGACTATATAAATTAAAAAACATGTTAAACAACCACCGCAGGGTCCCACTGGGAGAAACTGCCATCCAAAAATCACACCAGCTTCCAGAAGAACCGCAGTAAATCACACCTATAGCCACGTATCACGACCGTGAGATGAGTGGCCACAGGGCTCAACGAAATCACAACGGCAGGCCGGCGAAACCCTCGTGTGTCCTGAGAACACGAAGTGACCCAAGGATGACAGCTTTCTGCATCCATCTCGCAAGTGCCTCGACATATTTTTGGCACGCGGGCATGGCTTTAAAGTCAGGAACCAGTAATAGTTTCGCACATCCGAGAGCACGGATCGCAAGGACAATTCCTTCAGCCCTTATGTACACGCTAAGCGGCACTCCGTACCGCACCTTTTGAAAAACTTGAATGCGCACGTTTTTAGCAACTTAGGCGACCTGAGTGCCACAGGTATTCTCTTGCCAACTAACGCTGAGGAGCATGGAAGCTATGCGGGTTTTCAAAAGCCTGCTTTAAGCAGGCTTTCAGTACTGCTTTCAGTACTCCAGTACATGATCCGATCATGCTTCAGTACTCCACAGCACGTCAAAGTGACACGGCGTACCGCCAGCGTGTGTAAATTTGAGTATTCCCAATCACAGAGCCACACAAACAAAATTTTTTTTCGGGTCTGGAGGTCAGACCACGGTTACTATATGTTTTTGGGGTCACTGAATCCGAATCCAATGTGCAATGTACTGAGAGAAGTGTGAATTTCTATTTTCACGAATTATGTTTTGTTTCAGAAAATTTCAATATTTTGAAGGATTAAACATTACCTAAGCACGACTGTATATTTTATTTATGTTACACATTCGTTTTAGATCCATAGCATAAATTGATGGAATAACAAGCAGTCCACAGGCGCCAGAAATGGACGTGCGGCACGGAGTGCCGCAAGCGTGTAGTAATGTAAAGTCAATGTAAGCGTGTACGTAAGGCTTAACCGAATATTTTGGGTACAGCCGTTGCAACTCCCTTTTAAGGTCTTCGTACCTCTCCTCCTTTTCCTTCACGGATATACTGAAACTTCATATTCTCGACAATTGTTTCTGTCGCACACTCGAGGTCTGACATAGTTCTTCTTGACTTCGAGAAACGAACCATGCTCGTTATCGAATTTTCGGCACCAGCTGACAAAAACATCATAGCCAAGGAGAACGAAAAGAAAGAGAGGTGCAAATACCTTATAAGGGAGTCGCGACGACTATACCCGGAATATTCTATTACATGGCACGACTGCATACGCTGTAGTGCGAGAAACACCCAGAGCTCTCGCATTTTTCGCATCAACGTCTGCGAAACCGTGCCGCGGAACTACGAAAATGGGGTTATATAAGCAGAGCGCCTACTTAAGCGCAGCCAGAAGAAGCCGGCAACAGAGAAAGAGGGGCGACACTGAGACCAACCGCGCACAGACATCCAATAGAGGAAACGCGACGCTTCAGGACCCGGAGAAACATCTACATTCAGGCTTCTCTTAAGCCCAAAGATCTGGCTGAACTGGATGACGAGCTTCGTGGAGATTTTTCCAAAAAACCTGACCTCTGGACTATTAATTGTAGTGTGTATAATGCAGCTAGAGCTTTGGCAGATGCAAACCGTAAAACAAAATCAACGGTTGATCATAATACCAAAAGACGAATGCATCAACTCAGCACCAAGATAGGCTGGGCTTGACAGTACGCGTCCCGCATTCAGTGTGTGATTGACAACATAACATCTGGCAGGACTTTCACTGCCAAGGTTCGACGGTTCGCACGCGAGCTGCGGATCTGTCATCACACACTTAACAAGTCAAAGCTACTGACCATCAGGCAGCATATTGTTGACAGAATACGATTACTATCTAACGCTAGGAGAAGTCTAGAGCGGAAAGAGAGGTGGGTCAGAGAAAATCAACAGTTTTTGTCTCACCCATCTCGACTCTTCCTAGACCCTCAAGTTACTGTCGACCACCTGCCCACACCAGAGGAAATCGAAGCATTTTGGAGAGAAGCCTACGAAGTCCAGCATCCACTGAAAGAACACTCAAAGAATATAAATAGCTTCAAGAAGCTGTGCAATGCCCTCATAACACCTGAGGAGGAATGCCCACCTATCACTGCCGGGGAGGTAAAAAACGTATTAAGAGGCATGAAGAACTATTCCGCTCCGGGACCAGATGGTATCAAGACCTTCTGGTGGAAAAAGTTTCCTTCAACCCACCAGCATCTGGCCCGCATTTTCACCTCATACCTAAAGTCGAAAGAGCCAATTCCGGAGTGGTTGGTAGAAGGGCGCACAGTGCTGCTGCCGAAGACGGGCAACTTAGCAGACCCTAAAAATTACAGGCCAATAACTTGTCTGAACACACTGTATAAGACCTGCACAGCTATCCTAAATGATAGGACTGTTTGGACAATTGGACCTGTGTGGAGAGAGATGTACGAACAACGTGGATCAAAGAAAGGCGTAGCAGGATGTCGGGAGAACCTGCTCATCGATAGATGTGTCTGTGAAGACGCAGCATTCTATCAGCGTTACCTATCGCTAGCCTGGATTGATTACCGGAAAGCTTTTGATTCAACCTCCCAAAGACTTATCGTCTGTCTGTTGGAAAGCTTAAAGGTTCATCCACACATCGTGATGTGCATAGAGAGATTAATGCCGCTTTGGAAAACCAGATTTACTATCTCGTCTGGAAAACATCGTGTGATCACTAGCAGTATCATCTTTCAGAGAGGTGTGTTTCAGGGCGATACCATGAGCCCTCTCCTCTTTTGCCTGACATTATTGCCACTATCTCTCGCAATTCCCCATTCCGAAGCGTTCCTCTGCGGCATACCTAGAAATCGAAAGCATAAAGTCACTCATGTATTTTACATGGATGATCTCAAGATCTATGCTAAAAATCAAGAGAAACTACATCTGGCTCTAGACACTGTCAAAGAGTACACTCAAGAAATTGGAATAGAGTTCGGGTTAGAAAAATGCTCCAAGCTTTATTTGAAGAATGGAAAACTTAAGGGAATCCTGGAAGACCCTGAGCACGTCGACAGAAGCGCTATACGACACCTTGGCGCTGGAGAGACCTATACATACCTGGGCGTGCCACAGAGCCACATTCAGGATGTGAGATCTATAAAGGATACTCTCCGATGCAGATATCGGGTCCCGAAAGGTTATGCACATGAACAAAAGCATGCACCTTAAATCTTCTGTTCCGCGACTTTACATCTCACGCCGTCAAGGTGGTCGCGGAATACTAAATCTTGAATGTCTTCACAACAGGATTATTTTGGGTACAGCACATATAGTCGCGAATGGACAAGACCCTCTTCTTAAAATAGTCAGGAAACACGAAGAAGTGGGCAAAGGAGCGTTTCTCTACAAAGCAGCGGAGGAGGCTGCTGAAACACTTGGCCTTGACTTTAATATCAGGGATGAGCAAGGTGCATCAAATCTTATGCATCTCGAGTACTCAATCCTGAAGGCCCGGATTAAGAAAGCACATGAGAAAAACTTCCGCGAACAGCTCCTGGAGAAAAAGACATTCCCGATGGTAGCTGCAGAGCGTGTCATGCACATCCCGAGCATCTAGGACACATACTATCTGGTTGTCCAATTCATGCGGAAACGAACTACATCCAAAGGCACAATGCGGCACTAAGAATGCTTTATTACCATCTGTGTCACTCTTACGGCATCAGCCCAAATACCGCTTCGCTAAACGCTCCCAGGGAAATAGAATCAATTGTCGAGAATGAGAAGTGTCGGATATACTGGAACTTCATATTCTCGACAATTGTTTCTGTTGCGC
>CAKNWT010285696.1:0-23875 GCA_932066315.1 Andricus coriarius | reverse complement strand
AATATCAACCTCTTTTAATTACTCATGAAAGTATGACTTTATCCAGAATGTATTTCGTCAGTCCATGTTTGTCCTTTCATATCATAACATCTGTTGTTCATTTTATTTATTAAAAATGTAGTACAAAACTATATTGGAGCCTCGAACTTTTTGAGGTTTCAATTTTTTTAAATCTTTTAAAGGACATTAATTAACAATTTTAATTAAAACTTGAAATCGTCAATAATACGAAAAGCATCAAATTTTTGTTCACTCCAAACAAAAAAAAGATGAGTGTTTTTCTCTACTGAAATAAAACCGAAATTGAAATGTCTTAGATGATTTGAATAATATCATTACAGGTGAATTTTTAAAAATTTTCTTAACACGTTTTTGTTAATTAAAAATGTATTACACTCATGTAAACTATGTTAACTTAGGTTATGTATCACCTTGAAGAAGGCCTGCAACAACGTCGAAACGTACGTTGCTTCTTTTAAGAAACTTTACGAATAAAGCATGATTCTTGGCAACTGAATCCACTATTAATTTTAATCGACCGTATTACCAAAATAATGCATTCTACTTGAATTGACTTCACAATATATTTATGAATATTTCATCAAGAAATTTGTATACATAATTTTCAAATTTCAATATTAATTTCTTATAAAAACTATAGATAGAATAATGTACATAATATTTTAATGTTATTGTAGAATAGTGGTGAGTGGGGTATCGTATCGGCGGAGGGCACAGTGACTATTACAAATAACGCCCGTACTTTTTGATATTCATATTAGTTTTTTACATAAAATAGTTTTCTCTGTTTGGAAAAATAGCGATTTGATGCGATTTCAATTTTAAAATTCGCGTCAGAAGAGTAATTACGTAAAAACAGTTTTGGCGGAAACTGTTGAAAAAGCCTTTGGCTGAAATGAAGCACTTATAGCATATTTTGAAATACTTAAAGGATGAAAAAGTTAGATTTTAAGGGGGTAGGGTCAGCCGCAAGACCAAAAAAGTCAAAATTTGAGTTTTCAAGAAAATGGTGGATGTGTGAACACAAAATTTTTCAATGAAAATAACATTTTTTTGTTTAAACATCCGCCATTTTCTTGCAAATTAAAATGTTGACATAATTCTTCGTTCAAGTACAAGGGAATATCGTGTTTTAACTAATCCCGTTGTATTTTTGTGTTTCAAATGATCCAGTCATGAGTTACGATGCGCACCGCAAAATACATTTTTTCTATTGGACCTCTGGCAAATTAACTATGACTAGCTTGTTTATCGATATTTTTATCTTAAAAAACTACTGTATCTTCTTGTAATGTGTATCATTCGAACTGTAGATTATTTTTCAATAAGTAATAAAACCTGTTTTAAACAAAAATTCTTTGAAAAATCTTTTTTTTTGGCCTTGCAACTGACCCTAACCCCTTTAATAGGCAAAGTATTTTATTAAACTTCTGTTATCATGATTTATTTATATAAACGTTTAAAATGTATTAAAATTAATCAAATCAAAATTTTACAACGTTCATATTGTTGAAATAAACGGCAGTGATATGACGCTCTCCGTACCCCAATGTATGGGGTACGCGGACTGAAATGCAACATCCATCAATTAATTAAATATCAAATAATGAAGAAATTAAAAACCGGTTCGGAGTAATAACATATGTTCCCTTGTAATGTAAGTTTCACCTTAAAAAACACACATATCAAAATCACATTTCAACCATAATTTATAGGGTATTTAAGTCAAAGCGAGACACCATACTCCACTCTCCCCTATATGATGTGTAATATTCAATGTACAATAATATATAATAGCTATATAATAATTGTATTTCAATTCAACGTGCCTACTATTATACTTATTCACGTCGCGTACAGCATCGCGTACAGTAGGCACGTTTAATTATAATACAATTATTATATAGCTATTATATATTATTGTAAATTGTATATTACACATTATGTATTCTGCAACAACACTAAATATTATGTATATTATACTTACTATAGTTTTTATAAAAAATTAATATTGAAACTTGAACATTTTGTATACGATTTTTTTATGAAATATTCCTATATATATTGATTTAAAGTGTTTTAAAATCGTTTCTTTTGTTTATTTATTGCCTAACTTCTTGTTAGTAATTCTAATTTACATATAACTCCTTGATAGAAACGTAATTATATGGACTTATCAACTTTCGAACAGTATTTTACTGCTTTTCAGTATTTTGAAAAGGTTTTTGCAGGTAAAAAAAAATCCGCTCAGTGAAATATTTTAATTTTATCAAAAATGGTTCCCCAGAAGCATTCAAAACAATCTCCTATTCATAACTTTGGGGTAGGCCTTGGTGGAATTTGTCAACTTCTGCTTTCTTTGCTTCGGCTTTCAGAAGTGAAGAATCTAGA
Source organism: Andricus coriarius (assembly GCA_932066315.1). Taxonomy (NCBI): domain Eukaryota; kingdom Metazoa; phylum Arthropoda; class Insecta; order Hymenoptera; family Cynipidae; genus Andricus; species Andricus coriarius. The sequence goes on along the minus strand of CAKNWT010285696.1, from coordinate 21,463 downwards.
TGGAGTAATGTAGTTCCCACACTTCTGATGTTAAAATTCAGGCCAAGGATCTCGGCCGCTTTCTCCGCGGCTCTCTAAAGGAACGCTCCTTCACCAATCATCTCGTGGTTCCTGACCATTTTTAGGAGAGGATCTCTGCCATTGGCTACAAAGTAAGCTGTACTTAGAACGATGCGGTTATGAAGACACTGGAGATTCAGAGATCCGTGTCCGCCTTCAAGGCGTGAAATGTATAATTGCGGAACTGACGAATTGATATACAATCTTTTATGCAGATGCATGATCTTACGCCTGGTGACATCAAGGGCCTTAAGTTCGTTCCTCGTCCATTGAACTACCCCAAACGAGTAAAGCAGAACAGGGATTATATCCACAAGCTCAGGGTCCTCGGGAACGCCAACAAGCTTTCCCTTCTTCAGGTGAATTTTGGCACATTTATCCAATCCAAAGTCCATCCCAATCCCTCCTGTGTACTCCTTGACGATATTTATGGCAGTTTGAAGTTTGCCTTTACCAAAGGCATAGAGCTTCAGGTCATCCATATAAAATACATGAGTGACCTTACGCTCACGCTGGTTAGTGTCGCCACAGAGGTATCCAGAAGAATTTCGTAGTGCGAGAGATAGACAGGAGTGTGATGCAAAAAAGCAAAGGGTTCATGGTATCGCCCTGAAAGACGCCCCTCTGGAAGGTGACGTTGTTTGTTGTCACACGATTATTTCCAGATGAGATATTAAATCTAGTTTTCCAAATACACATCAATCTCTCTATGCTTCTCACTATGTGTGGATGCACATTCAGGTTTTCCAAAAGACAGATGATAAGTCTATGAGAAGTTGAATCGAAAGCTTTCCGGTAGTCAATCCAGGCCATTGACAGGACGCGTTGATGGGCTGTAGCGTCTGTACAGACACACCTGTCAATAAGCAGGTTCTCTCGACAGCCTGCTACACCTTTTCTCGAGCCACGTTGTTCCTACATATCACGCCACACAGGCTCAATTCGCTGAACAATCCTGTTGTTTAGGAAATCTGTAAAGATCTTATACAGTGTGTTTAAACAAGTTATTGGCCTGTGATTCTCTGGATTGGACAAGTTGCCTTTTTTCAGGTGGAGTATAGTGCGTCCTAACACCAGCTACTGCGGAATGGGCATCTCCAACTATAAATATGAGGTGAATATGGGGGCCACATGTTAGTGTGTAGAAGTAATCTTCTTCCACCAGAAGTTCTTGATACAATCAGGTCCAACACCGGAAAATTTCTTCGTGCCTCTAAGTGCATTTTTCACCTCTTCAGCGGTGATTGGTGGACATTCCTCCTTCAACTTTATGAGGCTGTCGCAAAAAGTCTCTACCTCCATGGGCTTGGGTGGATTTTTGACAGAAATAGGGTGTTCACTGAACGGGCGAGGAGGGTGAGCGAGAAAGTTTTGATTCTCCCTGATCCATCTCTTCCTTTTCTGTATTCTCCTCCTTGCGTTAGATAACAGTCGTATTTTGTCAAAAATATGCTGCTTGATTATCAGCAGCTTTGACTTGTTTAGTGTGTGATTCAACATTCACAGTTCTTGGGCGAACTTTCGATCCCTTTCTGCGAACGGACGACCAGATGTTATGTAATCAATCACACATTGAAGACGGGACGCGTTCTGTCTTGCCCATCCAATCTTCTTGTTCAGTTGATGCAAGCGTCTTTTGGTCTTTTGATAAATCGTCGATTCGAGCCTTCGATTTGAATGAGCCAAAGCTCTCGAAACACCATAAACTGAGCAATTGATGGCCCAGAGGTCGGACTCTTGCGAGATTTCTCTACGAAGCGAGGCATCCATTACAGTCAGATCTTTGGGCTTAGGAGGAACTTCGATGTTAATGTTCCTTCTGCTCGTGGAATCGTGATCAGCTCTCAGAAGGAGCCTGCTTTCCGCGGTTGGTCTTGATGTCCCTTCCTCATCTTCGACTGCAGCTTGATAAAGCAGCGGTTGGGAAAGCGCTCCGCGTACATATCCATTTTTCCAGAGGTACGCACGTTCATTTCGCAACTACCAAATCAAAACATGCTGAAGATGATTCGTCCACTCAATGTGGGCGTTTTGCCGGCTCGTCGTTGTATTTTCATCTAAATTATTTTCAGCAGTCCGTACTCTAGGATTATCGGCATTGTCCGCCGACCCATTGTCGGGTGCTCTGCGCGTTCGTTCGATCTGAACCGGATTTACAACTTTTGGGTGTTTTGGTGATGTCATTGTTGTTCCCGCGAGCAACTAGGGAAAGGGCTCGTCCATCCTTGTAGAGCCCCGCATGCCAGGAAAAGGCTGCATACTCTCAGAGGTCGCCTGTTATCCCAGAGTCACCGTTTAAGACACCTCGTCCAGGTGCGTTCAGCTTTCGGCACAGTTGTTACGCCTCCGCTTAGGGGTTATTCCTTCGGGACCATCCGTAGACAATTGTCCGCGACTGCTTATTAATTTTTGTAACCACATTCAGCAGAAACCCTTGATACTGGGACCCTCTATCCGCAACCCGATGACGCGTTCGGTGGCTTTGTCATAGGCCCTTCAGTTCTATTCCAAAGCTTGTGGATATAAGTGTTATTAGACATCTTAACACCGGAGAGACCTATAAATACCTGGACGTGCTGAACTCTACGGGGAGAGTTTTCTTGCTAAAACAAATACTTTCAGTAAGCTCAGGTCTTCGCAAGCTAAGCTACTAACATCTTTAGCTTTCTTAAAACGGTGTAGGGACAATAATATCGTCCCAAAATTCTTACAGTTGAAAAACCATTTAGGAACATCTAAATCCAAATCAATTCTACATAAAACAAGTTTGCTTCTCTTGAAAGAAAGAATACAACATACCAAATTTGTCTTGCACACTACCTCCAAGAAACTATTAAATGTTCACCTTTTCCTATCAAACACTCTCAGATTTGATATTTGGTCTACATTGGACCGCATATCATTTTACCAATCCCAACGGATTAAAGATCTTTCTACTCAAAAACAAATAATAAAATTTGACAAGTTACTTCCAGTAACACACGAACCACTAACTAACACAGTAAAAATCATCTCTAACCATCCTCTCAACAATGAAATGATTTCAGCCTTATCTAAAGGACATAATTTTGCAGTAGCTCCCTCCAAAATCCCGAAAGAAGAAATCATCAGTAATATGGAATCCACAATATATACTCTTCCACCCGAAAAAGCGAATGACATACGTCGTAGGACGGCCGACATCTTACGCCAAGCCCAACTGCCTTCCTCAAACTTAACAAAACAAGAAAAAACAGCAATTAAAGAACTTAGCCAGAATAAAGACATCATAATATTACCCGCAGACAAAGGCAACACAACAGTAATAATGAACAAAGAAGACTATAACAATAAAATCATGGACCTTCTAACTGACGGTACATATGAAAAGCTTAAAAAAGATCCTACAAAAACAATAGTCAGCAAAACAAAAACTCTTCTGAAGACTCTAAACTTGACAGCCAAACAATATCCAAATTAATACCTACTAATCCTACCTCTCCAAGACTTTACGGACTCCCAAAAATCCACAAAAACAACATTCCACTCAGACCGATCTTCAGCGCAATAAACTCACTAACTTACAACCTAGCACGCTTTCTCGCTAAAGGACTGAATCCTGTCACAGGAAACTCTATCACGCACGTCCAAAATTCTGTTGACTTCATCAGAAAGATACAAGAGACCCACTTTCAACCCCAAGACATCTTAGTGAGTTCCGACGTAGACTCTCTCTTTACGAAAGTACCAATCTCTGATACAATCGATATTATCAAATCCTTTGCAAACTTTCCCTCCGATTTCATACCTTTGATAGAACACTGTCTCAATAATACCTACTTCTCTTTCAATAACCAATTCTACGAACAAACTTCCGGAGCAGCAATGGGATCTCCAATCTCACCAGTAATAGCCAACATCTTTATGGCAAATCTGGAAACAAAAATCTTGAAGAAATCCAAGCTTAAACCGGAATTTTGGTGCTGTTACGTTGACGACACTTTTGTCATTTGGAGACATGGGCTAGACGAACTACACAAATTCGTCGATTTCATCAATCAATTACACCCTAATATCAAGTTCACCATGGAAATTGAACAAAACGGAAAATTGCCTTTCTTGGACGTACTAGTTTACAAAAGATCTGATTACACATTAGGACACGAAGTTAACAGAATACCCACCCATACAAACAGATACCTACATGCCTCCTCCCACCACCACCCATCTCAAAAGCAATCGGTCATCAATTCCCTTGTATACAGAGCTGCCTCCATAACAGATAAAGATAACTGAGAAAAGGAATTACAAAATGTTAAACAAATCCTAATACAAAACAATTACTCAAACAAACAAATTGCGAAAGCAATAAGAAAATATACTCAAAAAAACAAGTCAACACAACCCACTAAAGAAAGAGCGAGAAATAAGACCATAATCCTACACAGAACAAATAGGAAGAATCCTCAACAAACACAACATCCAAACCATATTTAAACCACGTGCAAAAATAGGACAACTTCTAAACAATCCTAAAGATAAAAAGGCACCTCTCAGTGATCCGGGAGTATATAAAATCCCTTGTTCTTATGGCAAAGTCTATATTGGAGAAACCGGGAGGGCGGTGAGCCAACGTGTAAAGGAACATGAGAGTAAAGTCAGGCTAAAACATTTCACGCAATCAGCACTAGCTGAGCATCATATTGAAACAGGACATAGCATTTTGTTTGACAAAACAACCGTCATCGCAAAAACGCAAAATATTTTTCCAAGAAAACATAGAGAAGCAATCGAAATCTTAAAACACCCTAATAACATCAATAGGGACAATGGATATAATACCAATACGATTTGGCTTTCCGTCCTCCCGGGCTTTTTAAAAAGGACTTGATTGGCCAATCAAGTTCGAGCAGTCCCTACCATGGGGCGCTCGGGCCAATCACATGCATCGTAGAGAATATATGTAGGAACAACATAGCCTGAAACTTTAGTTTCAGGTCAGCCCTGAAGAAGTGAACTGCAATGTTCACGAAACGTCGGCAAGCTCGTAGTTTTGCACACGATTGAAACCCGAAAAAGCTTTAAATTTTAAATTTTAAAATAAAAAATTTAAATTCATCATAATGAATCATCGTGAAAGCATTAAATCTATTATCAGTAAAGGAGTCTCTTCGAAGCAGATACAAGCATCTTCTTCGACAGATTTGGTCTTCCAATCTGTCAGCGTTGAACAAGGTATCTGCGACTAACATGCTTGCCGTCCCGATTGTACTCTACTCGTTTGGGTTGGTTCAATGGACGAAGAACGATCTTAAGGCCGTAGATGTCACCACACGTAAGATCATGCATATGCATAAAAACTTGCATATCAATTCGTCAGTTCCCCGATAATACATTTTACGCCGTCAAGGCGGACGCGGACTTCTGAGTCTCCAGTGTCATCATAACCGAATTCTTCTAAGTACAGCTTATATCGTTGCAAATGGCAGAGATCCTCGCCTAAAAATGGTCGGGAACCACAAGATGATTGGTGAAAAAGCGTTCCTTTACAAAGCCGCGGAGCAAACGGCCCAGTCCCTTGGCCTGTATTTTAACATCAGAAGTGAGGAAAGTGCATTACTCCATCTAGATGCTTCACGTCTGAAAGCCGAAGTGAAGAGAGCAGAAGTTCAAAAATTCCTTCATGATCTACTCGACAAGAAAATGCACGGAAATTTTCACAGGTATGTAGAAGAACAGTCCTTCTCGAAAAAACAAACTTTTGCTTTCCTCAGATTATCAGGGCTTAATTCAGGTACAGAGGGTTTCATTTTCACATGCGAGGACGGTGTCATTTTCACCTTAGCCTACGGTGACAGCATTTTATGTCAAGAAGTTCCCAGCGATAGGAGTAGAGCGTGTTATGTACACGCTGAGTACCTGGAACACCTACTATCGGGGTGTCCCTCCCACGCAGGAACGACGTACTTCTACAGACATAATGCGGCTCTGAGAGGACTGAAATATTTGGTCAAGACATCAAGAAACGAACTATATTCGTGATCGAATTCTCGGCCCCGTCCGAATACAACATTCGTGCCAAGGAGAAAGAAAAGGAGGAGAGGTATCAAGACCTTAAAAGGGAGCTGCAAACACTGTACCCGAAATATTCGCTACAAGTAATTGCCCTTGTGATAGGTGCTCTCGGAGGTGCGAAAGTATCAGTGATTCGTAACCTTAAAGCCACACACGCGTGCCAAAAATATGCGAAGGCACTTGCGTAATGGATACAGAAAGCTGTCATCCTTGGGTCGCTTCGTGTTCTCAAAACACACGAGAGTTTCGCTGGCCTGCCGTTGTGATTTTATCGTTTCTTGTAACCGCCAATCTCACGGTTGTTAGACGTGGCCATGAGTGTGGTTTGCCGCGGTCCTGCTGGGAGCCTCTGTCATTTTTAGATGGCGGTTGCTCCCAGTGAACATGGCAAATTTTGAATATCGAAAGTACAAGTTAAGGTATTCAAATCTGACCACATCACTCGCTCTAACATCTTGGGACTTCATTTCCCTTTTATAAAAAATCAACAGAATAGTACACTTTTGCAAAAGTTGATTGCTGGTCGAGGGTTGTTATCCTGAAGTCGTCTGGAGTTTGTTGGAATATTTTTCTGTGGAATTCTTCAGTGTTCTATATAGGTTGTAGTGTCTGCCTAGGCAGCACTTTTTTTTGGTGGAATCTTGTCTTCTCCGTGGTTGGATGTATCTCGAGGTTTCATCGATTGTGTCATCTTTTCCGTCTCCTGCTTGGTTTTATTTTCTCCTTAGCCAGATGTTTCTAGGACATGAGCTTCTGGCTCTTGTCTCGTTTTTAGGTTGCCATAGTTTTTTGTATCATGAGGGGTGATACCTGTTGTCTTCCGTTTAAAACAGCGTCTGAGGATCAGCATTACCGCCCAGATGTTGGAGTTGCAGCAGTATGCTGTCATTTCTAAGGCCAGTAATACGATACCGGCGTAAGAATTGGAGATTCTCTGATGTTCTATTTCTGGCGCCATGTCTTTAACTAGCGTTTCTCTTAGCTCTCTAGCTGGAACAATTCTCGTTTAGGGAATAGAGCCATCCACTTAAGATCTCCAGTTCTGTCCAGTAAGACTGATCCTGATACCTTATTCTGATGTCGCAGGTTTGCAGGGATTCAATTTTTGGGTTATAGAGAAGCTGTACTGCGCACGACTGATGCTTTGATGTCTCATACACGGGTAGGTTATTTTGACAGAGAAAATTCCCTAACACCTTTTTAAACGCTATAAAATTTTCTTCCTTGGCTAAGAGATTGGTGCTTTGTGAATCTTCTACCATAATGTAAGAGAAGTCCGAATATACTGATGCACGTCCTTGCAGTATGATTTAAGGTTGGTTGCATGACAGGCACTGCGTGCATTTTGTAAACTGCATATTCAATTCTCTCGATAACTCTCGGATTTTTAGGTGAACCTGCTCTCCATTCTCATACGTTAACAGTCCGGCTATAGGTCCAGCTGTGCTGGAATGGAAAATTCCGTTTTGTTGCAACTTTTCCTTTTCTGCCTCCATTTCTACTTGTACTCTGTCAGCGACAGAAATTTTTCCATACAACTTAAAATATTTCACAGCACGACCGCAGTCATGTCTATTCCGCTGCTAGTCCGCAAAGGGGTGATTTGATAGGTCGGTCCATTTGACTCCAGTCCACAACCGCCATGGATGTTCAGGGCAAGTACTAATAGAAGGGTGCAGTACATTTTCATTCTCCTTCAGTTCTAAAACGCTTACCTAAAAGGGATTCGAATTAATGAACTTAGTTTTTCTTGGGGTGGGGGGACCTTTAGCAATGATCAACCATGAGCTTATCCTTGTGTTTGGAGAACTTTTCGCCGGTTTCATTTTCTATGATGGCATTATTATTTTCTGTAAATCCTTCGATAGTAAACGGTCCGGTATCTAGTTTATCAAATTTCTTTTTCATCACTTCATTATATTCATAAACCTTACTTCTGATTTTCTTATTTGACGGTTTTGCCTTTTCATCATAGAATTTCTTTAAGCGAAGCTTTGCCTTTTTTTAGATTTGTAAGACCCGTACTTTTCTACTTCTGGGCCTTGCGGGAAAGAGGTGGCTTTCTGGTTACACGGCCGAAAACTGGTTCGTATGGCGTGAAATTAGTCGCCTGGTGCACGAATGTATTGTAAGCGAATATGGCCCCTATCAGTGAGAATACACCTAGGCGCGCCATACTGCGACAAAAGGGTCGTCGCGACTGCATGTGCAATCGTGTTGGTCTTTAGATTTAGCATAGAAACGGCGATACGATACTTTCTAAAATTATCTTGCATAGTAAGTATGTGCCGGTTTCCATTAGGAGTGGTAGACAGTTTTCCGATTATATCTACGGAGACTTTGTCGAAAGATTCGGCTGGCGTATCAGTAATTAGCATTACTTCTCGGGTACGAGCTCGAACTAGTTTCTGTTCTAGATAGCTTTTACAGCAACGAATAAACTCCGTAATTTTGTCCCGCAACCCAGGCCAAGTATATCTTTCTCTGATACATCGGTAAGTTTTTGTGATCCCTGTGTGACCTCTGATCAAACTATTATGGTATTCGGCAATTATTTTAAGTCTTATGGATGGGGGAGGAACTTCTATCGTGTCGTGTTTTAAAATTACGCGAAGGTTTTTTTGTCCTTTCATTACGTCATCATAATCAAGCTCATCGCCATGTTGTCTCTTGACAACAATTGAATAGGTTTTGTGACGACCGTGAGGAGTAATCAGGACTTGGCCGTTGACTTTCCATGCTGTTCGCATGATTCTAGCTCTGAATTTCTTCGTTCGAATCTATCTTGGGACGGGCCCAGCAAGTAATTTAAATTTCCTTGATTAGCTGAGACAAATGTGCATTCTTGACAAAAATATTTCTTCATGCGTTCATGAACCCAATCTAGGGTCAAGCATGTTAGGTCCGCGGGATCGCTTCCGTCTTCATTTAGGGACTCATCAAACTTCATAATTGATTTTTGTCAGTCCTTTTTCAAATTTTCACCTTCCTTATCGGTCATTGATCCTGGTTCCAATTCACTGTCTTTACTATCTATGGGTTGAGGCATGACATCTACGGCTACTTCATCGGGTTTAAGCTCTGGTTCTGAGACGGGGTTTAAATCCAGATTCTCGATTCCTTTACGTGCTAGTTGGTCTGCCATTTCATTTCCAAAGACTCCTTTGTGCCCTGCAACGTGTTTCCAGATGACATCCAGCGGTTCGATATCCCTTATTAGTTTTTCGAGGTCCGCCCGTTTCCTTGCTGGTTTATTTTCATATGTTTTCCATTTATTTTGATCAGGAATTCCGAATCAGTATTCATTCGTAGCTCCCTGATCCCAGCCTCTTTAGCTAATTCGGCTGCCACCATGGGGCTGCCTCAATTTCAGCTGTGTTATTAGTTTAAACGACCTTTTGCTAAACAGGAGGTATTTAATCGATTATTTGGTCCAAACCATAGGCCTGTCCCTGCTCTTGGTTCGCCGGCAACATTATAGCTACATGCACAATCGATGTAAACGTCGGTATATGTTTCCTGAGGTGGGGAAAACCAAGGACTGGGGTCTGGTGCTCTAGCAGTAGCACTTTTTGGGGCCATGTTTTTCTTCAGGGCATTTATTACGGGTTCTAAAATAGGCAACACGCTGCGCCTCCTCAGAAACACTGGTGCATCTGAGTCGGAACTGTCTCCACTTTCAGCTGTCGTTTCATCTGAAGAACAGGAGCTGTCTTCGTAAACTATTTTTCGCCTGTTGAGGTTTCCTTAAATTAACAACTCCTTGGGAGGAGGTTGATGTTTTTGGAAACATTTTGAGAGTAGACTTTCTTGAAATTTTCATAGATGGTACTTGAGCCATCTTCTCATCGTTCCTTTCCCGTTGAGTTATTTCAGAACGTGTAATGGGCAGTAACTTAGTTTTTTTAATCATTTTGAAATTTTCATTACATGGTCGGTACATTCCGTTGGGCTGAATTTAGTTTTCAGGTTTGAAGCTGGACCCTCTGAGGGTTTTGATTCAGCTAAATCGTCAGAGTCAGTTATGACTGAGAAATCTGTTGAATCTCACTCTTGGTCTTTGGGCACGGGGTTACCTGATAGGGCTTCGACGCTCCTTTTTAACTTTCCGTGTGTGTACTCAAATTTATAAGGATACTCCCTGAGTCTGAGTCACCACCTTAGTAGTCTGGATCCGGGTTTGTCAATGTAAGTCATCCAACGAGCGGATTCCGAATCGCATGCTAAGATGAATCCCTTGCCGCATAAATATGGACGATGGTTTTCTGTTGCGTACAGTATGGCGAGGTACTCTTTTTCGGCTTTCGGGTACTGTTGTTCAGTTCTTGATATTATTTTTGAAAAATAGGAAATGGGTATGTCAATGCCATCCTTTTCCTGGGTGAGTATCGCACTGACGGCGAACTCTGAAGCGTATGTCGTTAGCTTGCAAATTTTGTTATAATCCGGATACTGCAGCAAGGGTTCCTTGCACAAGTATTTACGAAGCTTGTGGAAACTTTTTTGTTGAATAGGTCCCCGAATCCATACATTGTCTTTTTTTGAAAGGTCAGCTAAAGGTTTCGTCTTTTTCGCATAGTTTTTTATGAACCTCCTGTAGTAACCTAGAAGCCCTAGGAATTGACACACTGCTTTCACAGTTTCAGAGCGCGGAAAATCCCGAATTGCTGCTACTTTTGTGGGATATGGATTTACACCGTCTTGACCTATAATATGGCCTGAGTACATTACTTCTCTCCTCAATAAGTCACATTTATTCTGCTAAAGTTTTAAGTTTGCTTCTCTAAGTCGATTGAAAAGTCTCCTAGTTCTCTTATCGTGGTCTTCAAGGGTTTGTGAATGAATAATGATCTCGTCTAAATAAATGAAAGCTTCAACATCTAAAATTCCCTACAAGACGTCACATAGACTGGGGTCATTTAGGGGTGGGCTTCTATTTGGTGGAAACCACTTGCCAGGAGATATTGGGCAATAGATACGCATCCCCGACAATCTTTTCATTTAGTGACATGTAGTCGATAACTGCCCACCATCGCTTTTGACCGGAGGCATCATGCTTCTTAAGGATTATCATTATTATACGGTGATTTTGAGTGTTCAGTAATCCCGGTTTCAAGTTATTTTTGTAGCTGAATTTTTTCTTATTTCATGGATTCGTATGCAGGCCGATATGGTTTTCTGTGTAGTACCTTGTCATCAGTTGTAGGTATTCGGTGTTGAATCAGATGGGTGTAGGTCAGTTTTTCACCATTCAAGTGGAAAATGTCCGCGTACTCGTCGGCCCATCGGAACTCCATCTCTTCTTCATCTGGTAGTAGATGCGAAACATGTAATGCCTTTTTCACTTTTTCCACTCTCTGCAAATAAGAATTTTCAAAATCCTTTTGCAAATTTTCGGCCTCGGAATTGCAAAAATCCTTTCCAGGAAATTTGCAAAATTCAAAGGGAATAGGTTCTTGGGCTTTAACTCTGAACTCGACCTATTTTTCTGAGGTGTTTATGGCCATTGCATGGCAAACGCCTTTCTGACTAGAGACTAGGCCTTTCGGTGTATCGATTCTAGGTAGATAGCCCTGTTTCAACTCGGGGTTTGTCACGCTTATGGGAATAGGTTGCCTCGACCATGCCTTGATTCTCATGACGCGATAGAACGGCCTTATTTCCGGCCTCAATTTCCTTTTGGCTAAGGTAGAATATTCCCATGATTCCATCAGGGGAAATTGGGACATCGTCCTTGACGACATGAAATTCTATAGGTATATTCAGTGTTTTTAGGGTAACTGTTTCAAGCGTTTTAACCAAGTGGTTTGTTATTCCTATAATAAGCACGTAGTCTTCCTCGTTAGGAATAATATCCTGGTATAGAGCTTTAGATTTAAATAAATTGGTTCCCGAGCCGCGCTCCACTAAAAAGGTTGCTTTTGGTTTACTGTTTTCGGACGCTCTTGAGTGGTTGGACTCGCTGCCGCGTCGGAGCGACGAATCGGGAAGGAGTTTAAATTACTCTGCGGGCCTGGGGAGGATGTTCCTAAGTAGGACTGCTTCCACTGGAGATTTCACTGTGTTTGTAGATTCTGAGTGGGATTTTGAACCATAGGGGGGGGGTGCGTTGATAATGGGGTTATAAGGCTAGTAAGGGTAGCCTTGAGGAACTTGAAATTGGGGTATCATTGAACGATAGACCGCAAGAAGATGTGGATACTGTTGCGAAGGATTTTGGTTGTAAATTTGTCCATTTGTTTAGGATAGGGGCTAAATGAACGTTCATGGGTTTCCTCCTTGCTCCGCAATAAGTGGTAAGAGGAAACCTGGGTTTTCTCGGCGTATTTCTGTCTCTCCTCAACATGACGTGCATATTCGACAGCTTCTCTGAGATGCTTAGCATTTCTCGTATCCACAAAAATGCACATTTCGTTTGGTAGTCCTCTAATGAAAGCGTCCAAAGCCACGTCGGTTACGGGCTTCATCATGAGAGCACTTTCTACTATATTATGATGCGGAACCACGTCAGCGATCTCTCGGTATGCTGCGTATACTTTTCTTCTAAAGTGTGCTTTGCACTACTTAGAAGACCTTGAATACGATCATGATAATCACTGATTGATTTCGTTTACTTCATTCTTAAATTGACAATTGCCCCAAAATACCACTGGTCTTTTTTTGAGGGTTTTTCGGGCGTCGATAATATGACCAGCACTCGTTTACTACGTCTTGCAAAAATTCTTTTAATCGCGGAGTTTTTCTGCCTAATTGTGGTATGTGGTATGTACTGTGTTGCAGAGTCATACACTCTAGAATTGAATTCATGGCTGCACTTACATCCAAATTCAATAGGCGTATAGGAGCAACAATATTAGATTGAAAAACCATCCTGTTCGCTTCACTGTCTTGCACAGCGCTAGTCCTCAAGTCATCCTGACGGTGGGAGTGGTCTATATTAGCCCCGTTCAAACTCATGGTGCAGGGTATAAAGCGTTATTGGTTTTTGGTTTACAAATCGGAAACCGCACGTTCTTTCTACAAGAAAAGTAGTCTTAATTCTAGAATCCTTAAACTATTAATACATTGTACAACAGGCGTTATTTTTTAATAAATAAAATAATAATAATTATAATAAAACAATATTTATTATTATTATTGTTAAATTATATTAAATTTACTATTAATACATTATACAACAGGTGCTATTTTTTATAAATAAAATAATATTATTAATAATAAAGTATTAATTTCTTTGAGACCACAACGAAATATTTCTCTCACCCTAGGTCTAGTTTGCCAGGATGTTTCTTGACTCTTTATTAAGGTAGGAAAGGAAAAATTTTTGAACACCCATTATAAAGAGAAGTATCCACTTGGAAAATACAGTCTATAGTTAGACAATAATTTTATTTTACTAGGGCGAAATTTCATTTACGTAGTGTGGCATTTATTCTACTTAAAAATAAAATATTCAATGTAGAATATTTGAGAACGATCAGTCAGTTGGCATACTTTTTAGCTGTATCTCAAATATTACAAAAGAACGATAATTTATTTTTCTACGGTACAATTTTCTACGGTCAAAGAAAATGTGGCATTTGTTCTGAGAAAGTTTTAGTTTCATTTAGGATTTATTGAACATAAAACAAAAGCAATTTTTTGACACCGGCAATAAAATTCTGATTGTTCACTTTTATTCTTTGAGTAATTTTCCCATTCACTCGAAAATTACCGTTTCGGTGTCAGAGTCCGTCTCGGAATCTAAATCTATTAAATCTAATCCAGTTTCTTGTTTAGGTTTCAGTTTTTCAGCTTGCTGAATTTTCTTTTCCAATTTGTTAAGGTTCGCATCAAAAAGTGTACTAAAGTCGTCCCAGTTAGTTATTTCATTCAATCAAAAACCTAATATTAATATGAACGGCGCTTGCACTGCCGCTAGGTAAGACTACACTGGTGACGTCATACACAATCAACATATTTGATAAAAACTTTTCCACGGATGAGAGAAATAAAGCTTTGTCTTTTCTCGCGCGAAATGCCTTCCTGGACGTTCCTTTAATCGCTTAATCACAGAAGGGGGCATAGATGACATTTTAGAAAGCCCTATTCAGTAAAATGCAAATCAAAAACAAGAAAACATTCCAGCATACATTCTATTGTACCATTTGATACGCTTGAAATAGTTTAGTCAATAAGAATACCTTATTAGCTGCATGACAAAATCTTTGAAAGGGAATTCAATTAGCATACTTTATTAGCTGCATGAAATTCTCTTCTATTTTGAGAGTATCAACTTGTTATCTACTTTCTACTTAAAAATAAAATATTCAATTTCGAATACTTGAGAACGCTCAGTCAATTAGAATACTTTATTAGCTGCATGACGATCAATTAAAAATGGTTTAGTTATCATACTTTTTAGCTACTTAAATCCATGTTTCTCAAATATTATAAAAAGCGATAATTTATTTTTCTACTTTCATCTGTTCAATGTCGGAGGCTTCCAATCTATCCAGCTTTCAATACTTATTTTTAATGAAAGCTGGTTTCAATTTTATGGGTATCGTCGTCCCTCTGTCCCATTCCAGGGTCGTTGTTATCTTTCTTGTTTGTTTGTAATGTAGGCGGGGGAGCCCGTGAGATCCCACCCCTGGCGCCAGTATTTTGATTGCCTAATTCACAATCACGTTTATGTTCATAAATGCGGGTTTTTAGTCTCCTGCCAGTCTCACCAATATAAATTTTATTGCGACATTTACAATTTATCATATAAACTATACAAGATGAGTTTTCTTTGTTTTCTTTAGCTTTGTTTTTAAAAAAAGTTTTGAAATATCAACCTCTTTTAATTACTCATGAAAGTATGACTTTATCCAGAATGTATTTCGTCAATCCATGTTTGTCCGTCCATATCATAACAGCTGTTGTTCATTTTATTTATTAAAAATGTAGTACAAAACTATATTGGAGCCTCGAAAATGTTGAGGTTTCAATTTTTTTAAATCTTTTAAAGGACATTAATTAACCATTTTAATTAAAACTTGAAATCGTCAATAATACGAAAAGCATCAAATTTTGGTTCACTCCAAAAAAAAAGATGAGTTTTTTTCTCTACTGAAATAAAACCGAAATTGAAATGTCTTAGATGATTTGAATAATATCATTACAGGTAAATTTTTAAAAATTTTCTTTACACGTTTTTGTTCATTAAAAATGTATTACATCCATGTAAATTATGTTAACTTAGGTTATGTATCACCTTGAAAAAGGCCTGCAACAAGGTCGACACGTACGTTGTTTTTTTTAAGAAACTTGACGAATAAAGCATGATTCTTGACAACTCAATCCACTATTAATTTTAATCGACCGTATTACCAAAATAATGCATTCTAATTGAATTGACTTCACAATATATTTATGAATATTTCATCAAAAAATTCGTATATATAATGTTCAAATTTCAATATTAATTTCTTATAAAAACTATAGATAGAATAATGTACATAATATTTTAATGTTACTGTAGAATAGTGATGAGTGGGGTATGGTATCGGCGCGGGGCACAGTGACTATTACAAATAACGCCCGTAATTTTTGATATTCATATTAGTTTTTCACATAAAATAGTTTTCTCTGTTTAGAAAAAGATCGATTTGATGCAATTTCTCTTTTAAAATTCGCGTCAGAAGAGTAATTATGAAAAAGCAGTTTTGGCGGAAACTGATTAAAAAGTCTTTGGCTGAAATTAAGCACTTACAGTATATTTTAAAATACTTAAAGGATGAAAAAGTTAGATTTTAAGGGGCTAGGGTCAGCCACAAGACCAAAAAAGTCAAAATTTTAGTTTTCAAGAAAATGGCGGATGTGTGAACACAAAATTTTTAAATGAAAATAAATTTTTTTTGTTTTAACATCCGTCATTTTCTTGTAAATTAAAATTTTGACTTAATTCTTCGTTCAAGTACAAGGGAATATCATTTTTTAAATAATCCCGTTGTATTTTTGTGTTTCAAATGATCCAGTCATGAGTTACGATGCGCACCGAAAAAAACACATTTTTTCTATTGGACCTCTGGCAGATTAAATATGACTTGCTTGTTTATCGATATTTTTATCTTAAAAAATTACTGTAACTTCTTGTAATGTGTATCATTCGAACTGTAGAACATTTCTCAATAAGTAATAAAACCTGTTTTCAAAAAAAAATCTTTAAAAAATCTTTTTTTTTTGGCCTTGCGACTGACCCTAACCCCTTTAATAGGTCAAGTATTTTATTAAACTTCTGTGATCATGATTTATTTCTATAAACGTTTTAAATGTATTAAAATTAATCAAATCTTGGGCCGTCACATATGGGGCATGACGCCGCGCCGCGGCGTGCCCATGTATTTCAGCAGGGAGCAAGAGGTTATAATTGCTTTTGCCACATACTTTACTTTGATTAATAATAAAACATTAAATTAGTATTGAAAATGCCTGGAGTGTTTTTTTTCTTCGTTTCATTACACTTTCCAGAATTATTATATTATATCATTCTTATTTTACAATGTACATATTGTTGAAATAAACGGCAGTGATATGACGCTCTCCGTACCCGAATGTATGGGGTACGCGGACTGAAATTCAACATCCATCAATTAATTAAATATCAAATAATGAAGAAATTAAAAAGCGGTTCGGAGTAATTACATATGTTCCCTTGTAATGTAAGTTTCACCTTAAAAAATACACATATCAAAATCACATTTCAACCATAATTTATAGGGTATTTAAGTCAAAGCGAGACGCCATACTCCACTCTCCCCTACATAATGTATAATACTCAATGTTCAATAATATATAATAGCTATATAATAATTGTATTTTAATTAAACGTGCCTACTATTATACTTATTCACGTCGTGTACAGCTTCGCGTACAGTAGGCACGTTTAATTATAATACAATTATTATATAGCTATTATATATTATTGTAAATTGTATGTTACACATTATGTATTCTGCAATAACATTAAAATAGTATGTATATTATACTTACTATAGTTTTTATAAAAAATTAATATTGAAACTTGAACATTTTGTATACGATTTTTTGATGAAATATTCCTATATATATATTGATTTAAAGTTTTTAAAAATCGTTTCTTTTGTATATTTATTGCCTAACTTCTTGCTAGTAATTCCAATTTACATATAACTCCTTGATAGAAACGTAATTGTATGGTCTTATTAACTTCGAAATAGTATTTTACTGCTTTTCAGTATTTCGAAAAGGTTTTTGCAGGTGAAAAAAAATCCGCACAGTGAAATATTTTAATTTCATCAAAAATGGTTCCCCAGAAGCATTCAAAACAATCTCCTATTCATAACTTTGGGGTACCTGAAAATACCATTTAACTTTTTTAAAAGCCACCGTGCCTAGCATGCGAAAATGAAACCCCTTGTACCTGAATTAAGCCCTGATTATCTGAGGAAAGCAAAAGTTTGCTCCTTCGACAAGGACTCTTTTTCTACATTCCTGTGAAAATTTCCGTGCATTTTCTTGTGCAGTAGGTCTTGGTGGAATTTGTGAACTTCTGCTTTCTTCGCTTCGGCTTTCAGAAGTGAAGCATCTAGATAAAGTAATGCAGTTCCCTCACTTCTGATGTTAAAATTCAGGCCAAGGGTCTCGGCCGCTTTCTCCGCGGCTCTGTAAAGGAGCGCTCCTTCACCAATCATCTCGTGGTTCCTGACCATTTTTAGGAGAGGATCTCTGCCATTGGCTACAAAGTAAGCTGTACTTAGAACGATGCGGTTATGAAGACACTGGAGATTCAGAAATCCGTGTCTGCCTTCACGGCGTGAAATGTATAATTGCGGAACTGACGAATTGATATAAAATCTTTTATGCATATGCATGATCTTACGCCTGGTGACATCAAGGGCCTTAAGTTCGTTCTTCGTCCATTGAACTACCCCAAACGAGTAAAGCAGAACCGGGACGGCAGGCATGTTAGTCGCAGATGCCTTGTTCAACGCTGAGAGATTGGAGGACCAAATTTGTCGAAGAAGATGCTTGTATCTGCTTCGGAGAGACTCCTTTATTGATGCTACGTCCTGAATCCAGTTTTGAGGCACGCCCAGGTATGTATAGGTCTCTCCAGTGTTAAGATGTCTAATAACACTTATATCCACAAGCTCAGGGTCCTCGGGAACGCCAACAATCTTTCCCTTCTTCAGGTGAATTTTGGCACATTTATCCAATCCAAAGTCCATCCCAATCTCTCCTGTGTACTTCTTGACGATATTTATGCCAGTTGGAAGTTTGCCTTTACCAGAGGCATAGAGCTTCAGGTCATCCATATAAAATAAATGAGTGACCTTACGCTCACGCTGGTTAGTGTCGCCACAGAGGTATCCAGAAGAATTTCGTAGTGCGAGAGATAGAGACAGAAGTGTGATGCAAAAAAGCAAAGGGTTCGTGGTATCGCCCTGAAAGACGCCCCTCTGGAAGGTGACGTTGTTTGTTGTCACACGATTATTCCCAGATGACATATTAAATCTAGTTTTCCAAATACACATCAATCTCTCTATGCTTCTCACTATGTGTGGATGCACATTCAAGTTTTCCAACAGACAGATGATAAGTCTATGAGATGTTGAATCGAAAGCTTTCGGGTAGTCAATCCAGGCCATTGACAGGACGCGTTGATGGGCTGCAGCGTCTGTACTGACACACATGTCAATAAGCAGGTTCTCTCGACAGCCTGCTACACCTTTTCTCGAGCCACGTTGTTCTCACATATCACGCCACACAGGCTCAATTCACTGAACAATCATGTTGTTTAGGAAAGCTGTAAAGATCTTATACAGTGTGTTTAAACAAGTTATTGGCCTGTGATTCTCTGGATTGGACAAGTTGCCTTTTTTCAGGAGGAGTATAGTGCGTCCTAACACCAGCTACTGCGGAATGGGCATCTCCAACTATAAATATGAGGTGAATATGGGGGCCACATGTTAGTGTGTAGAAGTAATCTTCTTCCACCAGAAGTTCTTGATACAATCAGGTCCAACACTGCAAAATTCCTTCTTGCCTCTAAGTGCATTTTTCACCTCTTCAGCGGTGATTGGTGGACATTCCTCCTTCAACTTTATGAGGCTGTCGCAAAAAGTCTCTACCTCCTTGGGCTTGGGTGGATTTTTGACAGAAATAGGGTGATCACTGAACGGGCGAGGAGGGTGAGCGAGAAAGTTTTGATTCTCCCTGATCCATCTCTTCCTTTTCTGTATTCTCCTCCTTGCGTCAGATAACAGTCATATTTTGTCAACAATATGCTGCTTGATTATCAGCAGATTTGACTTGTTTAGTGTGTGATTCAACATTCTCAGTTCTTGGGCGAACTTTCGAACCCTTTCCGTGAACGGACGACCAGATATTATGTAGTCAGTCGCACATTGAAGACGGGACGCATTCTGTTTTGCCCATCCAATCTTCTTGTTCAGTTGATGCAAGCGTCTTTTGGTCTTTTGATAAATCGTCGGTTCGAGCCTTCGATTTGAATGAGCCAAAGTTCTCGAAACACCATAAACTGAGCAATTGATGGCCCAGAGGTCGGACTCTTGCGAGATTTCTCTACGAAGGGAGGCATCCATTACAGTCAGATCTTGGGGGTTAGGAGGAACTTGGATGTTAATGTTCCTTCTTCTCGTGAAATCGTGATCAGCTCTCAGAAGGAGCCTGCTTTCCGCGGTTGGTCTTGATGTGCCTTCCTCATCTTCGGCTGCAGCTTGATAAAGCAGCGATTAGGAAAGCGCTCCGCGTACATATCCATTTTTCCAGAGGTACGCACGTTGATTTCGCAACGACCAAATCAAAACATGCTGAAGCTCTGGGTGTTTTTGGCACCAAGGGGTATGCATACGCGCCATAAAGCCTCGGTGGACAGGGATAATGCTGGCATCGTAGCAGTCTAGCATATCATCCTTGAGATGATTGGTCCACTCAATGTGGGCGTTTTGCCGGTTCATCGTCGTATTTTCATCTAAATTATTTTCAGCAGCCCGTACTCTGGGATTATTGGCATTGTCCGCCGACCCATTGTCGGGTGCTCTGCGCGTTCGTTCGATCTGAACCGGATTTACAAGTTTTTGGTGTTTTGGCGATGTCATTGTTGTTCCCAAAGGCAGCTAGGGAAAGGGTTCGTCCATCCTTGTAGAGCCCCGCATGCCAGGATAAGGCTGCATACTCTGAGAGGTCACCTGTTATCGCAGAGTCACCATTTAAGACACCTCGCCCAGGTGCGTTCAGCTTTCGGCACAGTTGTTACGCCTCCGCTTAGGGGTTATTCCTTCGGGACCATCCGTAGACAATAGTACGCGACTGCTTATTAATTTTTGTAACAACATTCAGCAGAAACCTTTGGTACAGGGACCCTCTATCCGCAACCCGTGGACGCGTTCGGTGGCTTTGTCATAGGCCCTTCAGTTCTATTCCAAATCTTGTGGATATAAGTGTTATTAGACATCTTAACACCGGAGAGACCGACGTGCCGAACTCCACGGGGAGAGTTTTCTTATTAAAACTAATACTTTAATAAGCTCAGTTCTTCGCAAGCTAAACTACTAACATCTTTAGCTTTCTTAAAACGGTGTAGGGACAATAATATCATCCCAAAATTCTTACAGTTGAAAAACCATTTGGGAACATCTAAATCCAAATCAATTTTACATAAAACAAGTTTGCTTCTCTTGAAAGAAAGAATACAACATACCAAATTTGTCTTGCACGCTACCTCCAAAAAACTATTGAAACTTCACCTTTTCCGATCAAACACTCTCAGATTTGACATTTGGTCTACATTGGACAGCATATCATTTGACCAATCCCAACAGATTAAAGATCTTTCGACTCAAAAGCAAATCATAAAATTTGACAAGTTACTTCCAGTAACACATGAACCACTAACTAACACAGTAAAAAACATCTCTAACCATCCTCTCAGCAATGAAATGATTTCAGCCTTATCTAAAGGACATAATTTTGCAGAAGCTTCCGCCAAAATCCCTAAAGAAGAAATCATCAGTAATATGGAATCCACAATATATACTCTTCCACCTGAAAAAGCGAATGACATACGCCGTAGGACCGCCAACATCTTACGCCAAGCCCAACTGCCTTCCTCAAACTTAACAAAACAAGAAAAAACAGCAATTAAAGAACTTAAGCAGAATAAAGACATCATAATAATACCCGCAGACAGAGGCAACACAACAGTAATAATGAACAAAGAAGACTATAACAATAAAATCATGGACCTTCTAACTGACGATACATATGAAAAACTTAAAAAAGATCCTACAAAAACAATAGTCAGCACAACAAAAACCCT
>CAKNWT010285695.1:0-10448 GCA_932066315.1 Andricus coriarius | reverse complement strand
CTTCGCGCCGGTGAGCTTCTTTGCCTACAGGTAAGGATGTCCCTCCTGAGTTGGTCCGACCACTTAACTCGATGTTCTCGCGTTTGTCCGGGCTTATTGCCTGGTCGTCGCCTCGGTTCGGTCCTATTGCCACTCCCAACTGAACCATGACCTCCATCCGAGAGAGGCCCATTGTGGCTGGCACTGCGAGATACTGGTGACGTAACCGCATAATTCGTTGCATTGGGGAGTTAGCCCAATGCAACGTGGCTGACTGCAAGAGCTGGAGCATTTGTTATTATTATTATTTAGTTGTTCTTTTTCAAACTTGTTCTAGGGTTAAGAAGAACCCGGTTTTCCATCATAGCCACACACTAAGTCAAGAGACTGATGGGATGACGATATAAGTAGTTAATTTAATACGATGTATGAACCCATTTGCGATGATGTTGTAACTACAAAATTAGGCGTATGATGTAGTTTGCAGTTCGTCTTTAACCACCGTTATGCTTACACAGTGGCCGTGAATGTTGGAGGTGACGACAGTCGCCTCTGGATGCTTTCTTAGAGATACCATGTGTCACTCTATAGGTTTTTAGTCGCTTGCTTCCTGATGGTCCAGAAACTTTCATACAATGCGACATGTGTTTATTAAAACTGCCTTCTGAGCTGCTGCCAGTACCCTACTGACTCCTAAGTGTTCAAGATGTTCAGTGTGTCTTGCGTGCAAATTGCCTGTAGCCGAAATCACAATAGGATGAATAGATACATGTTTCACATTCCTCCATATTGTCTTTACTTCATGCCCTGGTACTCAAGGGCTCCTCTGAGGACAAATTCAAGGGCGTGTAGTCAAGATCAGCTTTACAGAAAGCGTTGTGAAGCGTAACATCTCGCTTGCTCTTAAAATAGTCTTGCAACTGTGAAACTTGTGATTCACACAGTTTCCTGACATCCACAATGCCCCTACCACCTCTATGTCGTGGTAGAAGTACCGTTTCAATCGCCGAATTACTGTGGTGCATTCGGTTCTTCGTCATTTCTACGCGGATGATTCTGTTTAATCGTTCAAGGTCGGTGTTCGACCATTTGATGAGCCCAAAGGAGTACGTGAGGACAGGGACGGCATAAGTGTTGATTGCCCCGATCTTGTTTGCCGAGTTAAGAGAACTCTTCAGAACCAATCTGAGTCTTGTAGTGAAGGCAGTCGGTAGGTTTTTCTTAACTATCGTATGCTGAATACCCTTAGATTCGAGAATACCCAGGTATTTATATGACTCTCCCTCTGCCATTTCCTCGATGTCATTCTCGAAATCGTTCTCTAGCTCTGCGGTCCCTAATTCTCCTCTGGTTGAATGCACTGTTCTGCATTTATCTAGTCCGAACTCCATGTGGATATCATTGGAAAACTGCTTTGTGACAGCGATCACTTGCTGCAGTTTCTGGTCCGAACTGGCGTATATCTTCAGGTCATCCAGGTATAGAAGATGGGTCACTTTATGACCATCCTCATTATCATGTACTCGGAACCCATGAGACATGCTATTTACTGTTCTGCTCAATGGGTTCAACGCTAAACAGAACCATAATGCACTGAAGGAGTCTCCTTGAAATATACCCGTCGTAATGCGTATTGATCTAGTTATCCTTGATTTTCCATGATAAAAATACTTGATTCTTGTACCCCAAAGCATCATCGCACGACTCAGGAAGTCAATGATGCTTGGGCAAATTTCGTATATTTTTAAGACTTTAAGCAAATAGTCATGTCGCACGGAAGGAAACGCTTGCTTGTAGTCAATGTATGCCATGTGCAAGTTTCTTTGATGTTTACGAGCTTGCGTCATGGCAACAGCATCTATGGTGACTAGATCTTTACTACCTCGCGAGTTTTTACAACATCCTTTTTGTTCATCTGTAAGGATGTCATTCTCGTCGCAGTGAGAATATACCTTATCTGCTATAATAGCTCGAAGACATTTATATATTGTTTGAAGACAGACTATCGTTCGAAAATCAGATGGATTTTGAGCATCTGGTGTTTTAGGCAACATATACGTAGTACCCTGGAGCATAAAGCCTGACATCAGATCTGGTTGTTCGATGATCTTCTGAAAACAACGTGCCAACGCAGGATGCACACTAGTCAGGTACTTGTACCAGAAGTTGTGCAACATGTCCGGACCTGGAGCTTTCCAGTTGCTTTTTCTTTGCAAAACCGTTGAAACATCTATAGCTGTGATGTTAGGCAGCTCCATTTCAGGGTTTTTGCTAGCTCTTGACTTCTCTAGTTGGAACCACGCAGAGTTTAAATTGCTTCTGTTCGTTTTTCCCCAAACACCCGACCAATAGTTAGTCATTTCTTCCCATTGTGGCACGTTGGTGTCTTGTTGGTTGTTTTGTTTTACACTCAGCTGATTGTAGTCAAGGTTTTTAAGATCTGCATGATAGTACTCCCAGAAAATTATTCGGATCTAGAAGCAGATTCAAATTTTTCTAGCAAGAATAGGAACTGCATAAAGCTTCTGGAGGTTCTGAAATTTCCAAAACTCTAAAGATTCACGTAGTTTTGAAACATATAAAACATTTTATGGGTGATTCTAAAACCAATCCATTCAGATTACTAAATTTTCCATTTAGGAAAAGAAAACAATCCAACCTATTCAAATGCATTTCTAAAATTCAAGACATTCTTTTTACAAAAACTCACATAAAGAGAAGACTTCTTTCAAGAAAATTGAGTTAGAATATGTAAACTCAATTTAAAAGAAATCTAAAAAATGATTCATAAGCAAACCCTGCAGATTGGATAGAATCGTGAGTTTCGTGTCTGTATTTAAATTTTTTAAATTAAGATTGAAACGAAATCCATTTTATCATGAATAACTTCCGTAAACTAAGCAAAAATTGACAAATGTATTGTAAAATAAGCAAAAAATGATTCACAATCAAAAAATAAACTTCCGAAAACCTCACTTTTTGGCTCATTAGAGACAAGTATAACATAATGAAAAAAGAGGGAAAAAGGGAATTAATCAACCAAAAACCAACCTCTCACTTTTTCCCTTTTCCGTCCTTTATTGTATACTACGAGGGGAGCAACATGTTTCGAAGTCAATTTAGACCTCCTCATCAGGGATTATTTATAAGGAATAACTAAGGGTATGCAAAATGAATAAACCTGCAAAGAAAATATTTAAAAAAGTATTAATACAATATTTGATTAAGTTCAATGTCATGGAATATGTTTATTGAGAAATTGATTGTTATATAAAGAAGAAATCTTTCTGTTATCTAGTCAAAGAAAATTACTGTAACCAGTTAATTACTCTATCCCACACTTTTTTATATATTGAGAGGTCCCTTTTTAAAATAATAGCTTTGTTTCCCTCTCTCTTTATAAATAACACCTCCATGAATTCTCTTTCTTTCTAATTTTTCTCATGATAAAGAATTTTAATATCATTCCAATTCAAATCATGACCATGTGTAATTTTATGCTTAGAAAGGACTGAATGATATCTGGGACTTCGGTGAAAATTACTTTCATGTTCATTTTTCCTAAGTCACATCAATCCCATTACCCTAATTTCTGTCTATTTCAATAAAATCCATTTTCCTCACAAAAACAAACAATTTGAAAAATTTTAAAAATATATATAATCCTTTTCTATTTATTAAAAAAGGTGTACTCCCTGTATTTGCCCTTTTTCCCGTCTTTTTTAATTATGTTATACTTGTCTGTAATGAGCCGAAAAGTGAGGTTTTTGGAAGTTTATTTTTTGATTGTGAATCAATTTTTGCTTATTTTGCAATACATTTTTCAATTTTTGCTTAGTTTGCGGAAGTTATTCATGATAAAATGGATTTCGTTTCAATCTTAATTTTTAAAAAACATCAAACATTTTCTATGCTTCTCAGGGAAGCAAGGGTTATGCTAATGGCCAAAGCAAGCTGGGTAATCAATACGCAGAGAATTTTAAACTTTTGTTGTTCGTTACAAAATCAACTTGATTGGGAATCCCACGTATTCAACGAGGTTGCAGAAGGCAGTCGTTGAGTTCTCCTCGCGGCATACTGAAGTTTAGAAGGCAAACGGAATTTGTCAACTTTTACTTGAAATAAAAAATAAAATAAAATATTTTTAAACACAAAAAACTGAAGTGGACCATCATGTCACCAAGTTCACGTCGTTGGTCCTGAGGCAAGCTAAGTTTAATATTTTTAAGGGGGTATTTGTATTTGACCGGACCAAAATATGGATTTTTCAAAAATTTTTGATAGTATATAGTATGTGTAATTTGTGAGCAAAGAAATTTGTTTGGTTCGAACTTGTTAACGAACCTGCAGCAGGGTCAACTGCGCAGAGCGGAGAGTACTCAGCTGCACGCTGTGGAGGGCCGTCACGTCTGTCAGGCAGGCATGTCATAAATGTGTATAATGAGTCATTGTTCGTCTCAAACAGGTTTTTCTTCCTCATTTCAAATATACTTCATTCTAGCGCGCTCACTTATCCAATATGGCTGGCTGTGGTTGAGTTGCTTCCTATTGGTTAACTTTTTTTTTGTTGCGTTCTTCTCAAAACAAGATTTTTTTGAATGGCTGACATGATTCCGTCAAAAACACTGGACCGATTAAGCTCAAATTTTGAGCATATATTAACCACATGTTTGGCTATAGTCCGAACCAAAATAAATTAAAAATAATGATTTTTGAATTTTTAGCAAGCCAAAAACTACCCCCAAAAAAGTCTAAATTCGCAAACAAAATTTCAAATGGGCACCATTTCGTCAATTTTTAATATTTTTGATTTGTTTTAGTCCCGGCTATAGCCGTACTCATATATTTTAAGAATCTCTTTGATCATTTTGTTTCAGATGACTTTGAGAGCTGAATCATGTCATCTAAGTGAGGGTGTCGTTTCCAGGACACATTTTTTGAAATGCTACAGCGCCCCCCATTATTTTTTTTGAATAGTAGCCATGTTTTTTTTTTAGTTTAAGATCTGCTTAAAAATATAAAAAAAACTTTCGTTCAAAAATATTAACAATTGTATTTTTTAATAATTTTTTAAAAATGCCTGAAAAAAGCTCGGTCAAATAGAAATACCCCCTTGATTCATTTGTGGATTTTTAATTCGAAATATCGCTGATCATGTTTTCTCTTTCATTAAAATCGCATTAAAAGTACTTGAACTTATCTTAAGATTTTACTGTTATATAATTATTTTCTAGATTAGTATTAATAGATCATGTTCGAGTTCCTATTAAGTTGCATATGTGTATCCATGTAGTTTTGAATCGAATTAAAAAAAAGACAAAATCAGGCTAAATTAAAAAACGAACATGGAGAATAGACATAAGGAGGCCAAAGTAGTGTAACCGAATATGAGCAACTTTTCGTCGTATGAAAATGGTCATAATACTTCCCGCTCCCGTGTATGGCGCTCGTGTGGCCTGAGTATTAAATGGCAGCTGCCTATGATGAAAAATGTATGAAGTGTGGCAGGGGCATATACAAGGACTTCCGACGTCGTGTGAACACTTTAGGGTGAACCTAATTTTCCAAAATCAGATTTTTTTACTCCAGCCTTTTTTTGAATCCCCAAGAAAATGATCTCCAAATTTCAGACAATTTTTTTATCATTCGAATGAAACTAGGGGGCAAGATTTTAAAAAATCTAATTTTTAAAAATACGGGCCACCCGAATATTGCCGATACAGGATCCCTGTACCAAGGGTTTCTGCTGAATATGGTTACAATAATTAAGAAGCAGTCGCGGAAAATTATCCAGGGATGCTCCCGAAGGAATAACCCCTATGCGGCGGCGTAACAACCGTGCCGAAAACTGAATGGCACCTGGGTGAGGTGCCTTAGACGGTGACTCTGGGATACCGAGCGACCTCTCAGAGTATGCAGCCTTATCCTTGCATGCGGGGCTCTACAAGCACGGACGAACCTTTTCTCTAGCTGTTCATGTAAACAACAATGACACCAACAAACCATCGAAAAGCTGTAGAGGCGGTTCCAAACGTTCGAACGCGCAGAGCACCCGACAATGGGTCGGCAAACAGTGTCGATCACTCTAGTGTTCGGGGTCCTGAAAATAATTTAGACGGAAACACAACGACAAACCGGCGAAATACCCACATGGAGTGGACGAATGAACTCAAGGATGACTTGCTAGACTGCTACGATGCCAGTATTATCCCTGTTCATCGAGGCTTTATGGCGCGTATGCATACTCTGTGGTGCCAAAAACACCCAGAGCTGCAGCACGTTTCGATTCAGTCATTGCGAAATCAACGTGCCGACCTTTTGAAAAATGGTTATGTGCACAAAGCGTTTTCCGAACCGCAGCTTGGACAAGCTGCATACGAAGATAAGGAAACGACATTAAGACCAACCGCCGAAAGGAGGCACCTTCTGAGAGATGATCGAGATTTCAGGACAAGGAAAAACATTCACAAGCAGGTTCCTCTCAAGTCCAAAAATCTGGCTGAAATGGATGCCTCCGTTCGTGAGGATATCTCGGAGAAGTCCGACCTCTGGAATATCAATTGTTCAGTTTATGTTCCTGCGAGAGTTTTTGCTGATTCAAATCGAAAGCTTAAGCCGACTGTGGATCAAAATACCAGAAGACGCTTACATCAGCTTAACAAGAAGATTGGATGGGCAAGACAGAATGCGTCCCGTGTTCAGTGTTTGATTAACTACATAACATCTGATAGACCGTTTACGGAAAGGGTTCGAAAGTTCGCTCAAGCACTGAGGATATACAAGCACACACTGAACAAGTCAAAACTGCTGACAATCATGCAGTATATTGTGGATAAAATACGGGTGTTATCTGATGCAAGAAGGAAAATACAGAAGAGGAGTGATCGATCAGGGAGAATCAACAGTTTCTCGCTGAGCCATCGCGCCTCTTCAGCGATATCCCTGTTTCTGTCAAAAATTTACCAAAGCCCAACGAGGTAGAGACTATTTAATGAGATGTATACATGATCCCGAAAACACTCAAGTTGAAAGAAGATACCTAGAATATCATTCTTTTCCAGGAGTTTTGCGAACACCTCATAACACCTGAGGAGGAATGTCCATCAATCACTGCCAAAAAGTTTGAAAAAAGCACTTAGGGGTACGAAGAACTTGTCGCTGCAGGACCAGATGTTATCAAGAACTTCTGGTGGAAGAAGTTTACTTCTACACAACACCACCTGGCCCGCATATTCACCTCACATTTAAAGTCGAAAACGCCCATTCCGCAGTGGCGGGTGTCAGGGCGCACTATAATCTTACCGAAAAAAATGAAATTGTCGAAAATAAAGAATTAAAGGCCAATAAGTTGTTTGAACACACTGTATAAGCTCTTTACAGCTGTCCTAAACAACAGGATTGTTCGAAGAATTGAGCCTGCGTGAAGAGAGCGGAACGCTTTTGATTCAACCTCTCATAGACTTATCATCTGCCTGTTTTGAATGCTTGAAGGTTCATCCACACATAGTGAGATGCATGGAGAGATTGATGCCCCTTTGGAAAACTAGATTTACTATCTTATCTGGAAATCATCGAATGACAACGAAGAGCATCTCCTTCCACAGGGTTGTCTTTCAGAGAGATACCATGAGCCCTCTGTTTTTTTAATCACACTTCTACCTCTATCTCTCGCACTACGAGATTCTGCTGGATAACTTTAAGTGACCCCAATCATCGCGAGCTTAAGGTCACTCATGTATTTTATACGGAGGACCTGAAGATCTATGCTTCTGGTAAAAGCAAACATCAGAGTGCTTTAAATATCGCCAAGGAGTACACAAGAGAAATTGGTATGGAATTTGGATTGAACAAATGTGCCAAGATTCATCTAAAAAAAGGACAAATTGTTAGCGTTTCCAAGGACCCTGAGCTTGTAGATATAAGTGTCATTAGACATCTTGACACTAAAAACCTATAAATACCTGGGGGTTCCTCGAAGCCGCATTCAGGACGTAACGTCAGTAAAGGAGTCTCTCCGAAGCAGATACAAGCATCTTCTTCGACAGATTTGGTTTTCAAATCTGTCGGGAATGAACAATGTATCTGCGACTAACATGCCTGCCGTCCTGATTCTATTCTACTCGTTTGCCGTGGTACAATGAACGAAGAACGAGCTTATGGCTCTTGATATCGCCACACGCAAGATCATGCATATTCATAAGAGCTTGCATATCAATTCGTCCGTTCCACGGTTATACGTCTCACGCTGTCTAAGCGTACGCGGACTTCTGAATCTGCAATGTCTTCATAACAAAATTCTTCTAAGTACAGCTCACATCGTTGCAAATGGCAGAGATCCTCTCCTCAAAAATGGTCAGGGTACTCAAGATGATTGGCAAAGGAGCGTTCCTTTACAAAGTCGCGGATCAGGTGGCCGAGACCCTTCGCCTGAATTTTAACATCAGAAGTGACGAAAAGGCATTACTCCATCTAGATGCTTCACTTCTAAAAGTCGATTTAAAGAATGCAGACGTAAAAAATTTCCGCCAATAGCTACTCGATAAGAAACTCTACGGGAACTTTTACAGAAATGTAGAAAAACAGTCCTGGTCGAAGGAGCATACTTTTGCTTTCCTCATATCATCAGGGCTTAATTCAGGTATGGAGAGTTTCATTTTCACATTCCAGGATGGTGTCATTTCCACTTTAGTAGACCGGGACCGTATTGTATGTCAAGAAGTTCCCAGCGATTGGTGCAGAGCATGTCATGCACACGCCGAGTACCTTGAACACCTACTATCCGGGTGTCCCACTCAACCCGAAACGACGCGACGTATCTCTACAGACACAATGCGGCCTTAAGATTGCTTTAGTACCATCTTTGTTGTTCTTACGGCGTTGGGCGCGACCCTGCCCTGCCGAACACTCCGAGGGAGGTGGAGTCAATTTGCCAAAACGAGGATTGCCCAATTTTCTGGAACTACGATTTTCGGACAACAGTCTCCGTTAGATACTCGAGGGCTGACATCGTTTTCCAAGACTTCAAGAAACGAACTATATTCGTGACCGAATTCTCTGCTCTGTCCGAATATAACATCACTGCGAAGGAGAAGGGAAACGAGGAGAGGTATCAAGACCTTAAAAGGGAGCTGCAAAAAATAAACTTCGGTTGAAGCAATTGTCCTCTTGATCGGTGCTTCGGAGGTGCGATACTATCACTGGTTCGTAAACCTAGAGCCATACTCGCGTGTCAAAAATATGCTAAGGCACTTGCGAGATGGATGCAGAAAGCTGTCATTCCTAGGTTCGCTTCGTGTTTTCAAGACATACGAGGGTTTCGCCGGCCTGTCGTTGCGATTTCATCGTGCCTTGCGACGACCCATCTCGCGTTCGTGAGACGTGGTCATGTGTGTGATTTACCGCGGTTCTACTGAGAGCAGATGTCATTTTTAGCTTCCAGTTGCTCCCAGTAGGACCATGCAGTGGCTGTTTAACACTGTTTTGAATTATATATATTAACTAGTGTCTTGAAAAATTGTCTGTGTTAATTATTGATAATTACCATTTTTGGCGGTTTCAGTTTAAGGCAGCTGAGACTTGGTATGTAAAATGTGATAGGGGTGGTTCCTAGTGGTTTTGTGAAATCACTGTGGAGATAGGTACATCAACTGTCTTGGAAAGTTGTTTTTTTGCAGTTTTTGTTAAAGGCAGCTGCGACTTGGTTCGTTAAATGTATTAGGGCTAGTTCCTAGGGGTTGCGTTTTGCATATTCCAGTGGGGATATATACTATATACTATATACTGTATATATATAATTAAAAAATAAGGTTAAATAATCACCGCAGGGTCTCACTGCGAGCATCTGCCATCTAAAAAATGACTCCGGTTCCCAGTAGGACCGCGGTAAATCACATTCATGGCCACGTCTCACAACCGTGAGATGGGTTCAATTCAGATGGTTCAATTCTTCGAACAATCCTGTTGTTTAGGACAGCTGTAAAGATGGTATATATGGATATATATAATTAAAAGAATAAGGTTAAACAACCACCGCAGGGTCTCACTGGGAGCTACTGCCATCTAAGAAACATGGCAGCGGCTCCCAGTAGGACCGCGGTAAATCCCATTCATGGCCACGTCTCACAGGACACGATGAAATCACAACGACAGGCCGGCGAAACAATCATGTGTTTTGAGCACACGAAGCGACCCAAGGATGACAGCTTTCTGCATCCATTTCGCAAGTGCCTTGGCATATTTTTGGCACGCGGGAATGGCTTTAAGGTTACGAACCAGTGATAGTTTCGCACCTCCGAGAGCACCTATCACAAGGACAATTACTTGTACCGAATATTTTGGGTATAGTCTTCGCAGCTCCCTTTTAAGGTCTTGATACCTCTCCTCCTTTTCTTTCTCCTTGGAAGTGATGTTATATTCGGACGGGGCCGAGAATTCGATCACGAATATAGTTCGTTTCTCGAAATCTTGAA
>CAKNWT010285687.1:0-20090 GCA_932066315.1 Andricus coriarius | reverse complement strand
ACGCATCTGTCAATTAGCAGGTTCTCTCGACAACCTGCTACATCTTTTCTCGAGCCACGTTGTTCGTACATCTCTCGCCACACAGGCTCAATTCTTCAAACAATCTTGTTGTTTAGGACAGCTGCAAAGATCTTATACGGTGTGCTCAAACATCTTATTGGCCTGTAATGCTCGTGATTGGACAAGCTCCCTCTTTTCGGTAGGAGTATAGTGCGTCCCAACACCAACCACTGCTGTGGATTGTTGACAGAAACAGGTTGATCATTTAAGAGGCGCGATGGGTCAGCAATATGCCGCTTGATTGTCCGCAGCTTTGACTTGTTCTGTGTTTGATTGAAGATCCTCACTTCTTGGGCGAACTTTCGAACTCTTTCCGAAAGATTACACAGCTCCAAAAAAAAACGTTGTCTACCCCAGAAACCGGAATAGGCTTACCCTACGTTTTTGGGGTCGCTGAATCCAAATCCGGTTCCCGTTTGGCTCCATGACTCCAGATTTCGTTCCTAACCTCAAAAAACATAAAAGTCGCTGTTTGCAGGTGAAAAATGATTCGTACCTATAAAAATTAGTCATATCCTATGTTTTCGAAGTCGCTGAGTACGAATCCGGAGTCATTGTGGTTCTATGACGTCCCGCTTCGTACCCTAACCTCAGAAAAAAACGGTGAATTGGTAATTTTATGTAAAACATGTATTTTTGAATGCAAAGTGGTCATAGCCTATGTTTTGGAGGTTGCTGATTACGAATTCGTAGTTGCTGTGGTTCTATGACGTCACACTTTGTCCCTAACCTAAAAAAAAATCAGTTGATTGGTCATTTTATGTAAAACGTGTATTTTTTTAATGCAAAGGGGCCATATCCTATGTTTACTAGGTTCGTGAGTACAAATCCTGAGTCCGTTCGATACCACGGTCTCAGCCTTTAAATTTTAGTGCGTAACTTCGGAAAAACTCTTAACCCAACAAACCAGACTCGCCACTCATCGGAATCCTCAACTTTATATGAGCTTAATATTTTCGCCTTCATATATTCAAATTCGTGCAACCAACTTCAACCCTCTAAAATTATCTCCTATGCAGCAAACACCATGGCGCGGCTAGCGATAAATTTCGCCAGCCCCGACAATGTCCAAAATGAACTTTATGTAGGCGCTTTATTTTCGCCTAAATGTCTTCACATTTGTGCAACTAACTTCAACCTCTGAAAACTGCCCCCTGTGAGGCAAATATCATGACGGAGCCAGCGAAATATTTCGCCAGTCCCGACATTGTGCAAAATCGACTTTATATGGGCGCATTATTTTCGCCTTAATTATTTCAAATTTGTACAACCAACTTCAACCCCTAGAAACTAACCCCTGTGAGACAAGCATCATGGCGGGCCATTAAATATTTTTCCAGCCCCGACATTGTCCAATATCAACTTTATATACGCACATGATTTCCGTCCCAATTTGTTCAAATTTGTGCAACCAACATCAACTCCTAAAAACGACCCCCTGTGAGGCAAACATCATGGCGGGGCTAGCAAAAGATTTCGCCAGCTTCGACATTGTCCAAAATCAACTTTATATGGGCGCATTATTTTCGTCTTAATTTTTTCAAATGTGTGCAACAAAATTCAAGCGTCAAAAACTTCCTTCTGTGAGGCCAACCTCTGTGCGGCCAGAAAATGTTATGACTGAAAATAATTACTCAGATGAACTTCAGAAAACTCTAGGTTAAGTTCACATGCCCACTTTTTATAATGTTTTCCTTAAAATAACTGAAGTTGGATTTTAATGGTTACTGAATATTATTGTCGGATCTAAAACTTAACCTGGAGTTGTGTGAAGGAGACCTGCATGATTTCTTTCACTTAAAAAACTTCGAGACCTTTGGAATGATTTCGTAAAACAACTAGGGGTGGATTCTAAGGGTTGTTAAATATTATTGATAGATTCCAAACATAACCTGATGTTTTGTGACGGTGACCTTAGTGATTATTTTTATTTGAAATATCGTTTGTATTTATTACTTGGAGAATTTCCGGAACGTTTTCGTTGAAACAACTAGGGGTGGACTACAAGCGTTGCAGAATATCATCATTGCATTCAAAACTTAACCTGGAGTTTTGCGAAGGGGGTGGATTCTAAGGGTTATTGAGTATTATTGTTCGACTTAAAACTTAGCCTGGAGTTCCGTGAGTGTGATCTGATAAATTATTTTCATTAAAAAATTTTCTAGCTTTCTTACTTGCAGGCCTTCGCAATGTTATCGTTGAAAGAATTAGGAATAGATTCTAAGGGTGGTTGAATATCATTGTTCGATTTAAAACTTAACCTGGAGTTTTGTCATGGTGACCTGAGTGACTATTTCTGCTTTAAAAATTTGCTGGCTTTTTTACTTGCAGACCTTTGGAAGGTTTTCGATAAAACAACTAGGGTGCATTCTAAGGGTTGTTGAATATTATTGTTGGATTTGAAACCTAATCTCGAGTTTTGTGAAGGTGACCTGAGTGATAATTTTTATTTTCAAATTGTCGTATATTTTGACTTGGAGAATTTTTGTAATGTTTTTGTTAAAACAACTAGGAGTGGATTCTAAGGGTGATTGAATATTATTGTTGGATTCGGAAGTTTACCTAGAGTTTCGTGAAGGTTACCTGAGCGATTATGTCCACTTAAAACATTGTGTGGCTTTTTTACTTGCAGAGCTTTGGAATGGTTTCGTTAAAACAACAAGGGGTGGATTCCAAGGGATGCTAAATATTATTGTTGGATTTAAAGCTCAGCCTGGAGTTTTGTGATGGATTCCTGATTAATTATCTTCACATAAAAACTGTTCTTGCTTTTTTACTGGCGGACCTTTAGAAGGTTTCCATTAAAACACCTAGGGATGGATTCTAAGGATTGCTGAATATTATCGTTGGATTCAAAACTTAACCTGGAGTTTTATGGAGGTGACCTGAGTGATTATTTTCACTGAGCATATTTTCTGGCTTTTTTATTTGCAGAGCTTTGGGATGTTTTCGTTCAAACACAAAGGGATGGATTCTAAGGGTTGCTGAATATTAATGTTGGATTCAAAACTTAGGCTGAAGTTCCATGATTGTAATTTGATCAATTATTTTGATTAAAAACTTTTCTGGCTTTCTTACTTGCAGACCTTTGCAATGTTATCATTGAAAGAATTAGGAGTGGATTCTAAGGGTTGTTGAATATCATTGTTCGACTTAAAACTTAACCTGGAGATTTTTGATGGTGACCTAAGTGAATATTTCTACTTTAAAAATTTGCTGGCTTTTTTTCCTTGCAGACCTTTGGAAGGTTTTCGTTAAAACAAATAGGGATGGATTCTAATGGGTTTTCGATATTATTATTTGACTTGAAACTTATCCGCCATGGTGCTTGCCGCATAAGGGGTAGTTTTTAAATATTGAAGTTTGTTGCACGAATTTGAACAACTTGAGCCGGAAATAATACGTCCATATAAAGTTGTTTTTAGACATTGTCGGGGCTGGCGAAATATTGCGCTAGCTCCGTCATGTTTGCCCCATAGAGGGTTAGTTTTTGAGAGTTGAAGTTTGTTGCACAAATTTAAACAAATTGAGACGAAAATATGACAAAAGTGACTCCTGAATGTATATATAATTCGAATCAGAATTTCAAGAAACATACAAATCCGTCGAACGTCAGAGAAGTATTTTTGGCAAATTTTTTGGGGACTTTAACATTTCGTACATTTCTTTGGTGGCTAAAGAGAAAATTCAGAAATGAATCTGAGAAGGTTTTCTTGTGAGTGGTGCCAGATGTTACAGTAGGCCCTACAACTTGCCGGAGTGATGTAAAGGGTAAGCATTGTAGTGAGTACAATGCGTGGGCGTGCCTAAAGTTATCCTCAATATTTGGCCGCCAGGATCAGTAGTTACTTGCCTTGAATTTACTCGATGCAGACACTTCGTCGGCACATGTTTTTTCATATTTATTTAGGAGTAATTTTATAATTAGGTACATACATTCGTAGATAAAATATCAATCTAGATCGAATATTTCGAAAATTTGCGAAATGATCATTACAAGCCGAGAAATTAGTCTTCAAAATTAGGGTAACTTTGACCTAGAATAATTTTACTATATTAAATGTTTATACAAAATTGAAAAAAACTGGTTGTAGCTCATTATTTTCCGAATTCAGACATACCATACAAGTAATATTTTTCATTATACGTTGGAAGAAAATAGGTGCCGGCGATGACCTTACAAAAGCTCATGTCCCCAGCCCTGTTAAGGTGTATGCTTTTTTCCATGTGCATAACCTTTCGTGGTCTGATATCGAGGGATCTGAGCTAGGGAAGGGCGAAGTCCGAGAGATCATTGGCACTAATGTGATGAATAACAAGAGCGTGCTCATGGTGTGGCCCTGAAAGACGCCCCTCTTAAAGGTGACGTTTTTATTTGTCACACGACGTTTTCCAGATGCGATAGTAAATCTAGTCATCGACGTTCACGGCTGCGCTGGTAGGATGCTGCGTTGTTGCAGACACATCTGTCGATGGGCAGGTTGTCCCGACATCCGGCTACCCCTTTCTTTGGGGCGCATTGTTCGTATACATCTCGCCTCACAAGTCCGATTGCTTGAACAATCCTATCATTTACGATAGCTGTGAAGATATTATACAGCGTGTTCAGATAAGTTGTTGGCCTGTAATTCTTAGTGTCAGAGAAGTTTACCATATTTGGGATAGGCTCTTCCGATTTCAGATATGAGTTGAAAATGCGGGCCACATGCTGGTGGATTCAGGGAAACTTTTTCCACCATAAGGTCTTGATGCCATCTGGTCCCGGATTGGAATATTTCTTCAAGCCTCTTAATACTTGTTTCACCTCCTCGGTAGTTGATAGGCAGGCATTCCTTCTCAGGTGTTATGAGGACACTGCATAGCTCCTCAAAGCTATTTATCTTATTTGTGTTTTCATTCAGTGGGAGCTGGACTTCATAGGCTTCTTTCGGAAATGCTTTGAACTTCTCTGGTTTGGTCGTGTGGTCGACAGTAACTGTAAGGTCTTGAAAGGGTCGAGATGGGTCCAAGAAAACTGTTCATTTTCACATACGAACCTCTCCTTCCGCTCTAGTGATGACTGAACTGCAGTTCGCGAGCGAACTGTCGTACCCTGGCATTGGAATTCCTTCCAGATGTTATGTATTCAATCGCATACTGAATACGGGACGCGTACTGTCTTACCCAGCTTACCTTTGTGCTGAGTCGATGCATTCGTTTTTTGGTCTTATGATCAGCCGTTGATTTTATTTTACGTTTTACATCCACCAAAGATCTCGCTACATCATACACACTACAATTGATGTTCCAGAGGTCGGACTCTTTAGAAAAATCTCCACGAAGCGCGTCATCCAGTTCAGCCAGATCTTTGGGCTTGAGAGAAACCTGAATGTTGATGTTTCTCGTGGTCCTGAAGCATTGCTTCGGTTGGTCTTAGTTTCGCTTCTCTTTCTCTGTTGACGGCTGTATCTGGCTGCAGTAGAGTAAGCGCTCTGCTTATATATCCCCTTTTTCAGAGGTCATCGGCACGGTTTCGAAGAAGTTAATGGAACATTTGCAAGAGCTTTGCGTGTTTCTCGCACCACAGAGCATGCAGACGCGCCAAATAGCCCTGTCGCTCAGGGGCTGTTACCGCACGCAGTTAGGGAAAAGGGTGCGTCCATCCTTGTAGAGCCCCGAAAGTAGGGATGAGGCTGCATAACCTCAAGGGTGCCCCGGTATCCTAAAGTGACCGTTTAAGATACCTCACACAGGTTCCATTTAGGCTTCGGCACGGTTGTTATGCTTTCGCTTGGGGGTTATTCTTTCGGGATCTTCCATGGACAATTTTCCGCAATTGCTTATTAATTATTGTAACCACATTCAGTAGAATCCGTTGGTACAAGACCCTCTATCCGCAACCCGAGGACGCGTCCTGTGCGTTGTAATAGGTCCGTTGGTTAGATTCCGAAAGAATGGAAACAAAAAAAATATATACAGGGTGTTTTTTTTAACTTGAGACAACGAAATATCTAAAAAAATACGCATCCTACGGAAAAAATGTCTGGAATAAAAACTTTTTATTTTCGAGGGGGAAAAAAGATTTGTTAAAATTTACCCCACCCCCACCCCCCCAGGAGACATGGGAGGTGGGTTTTTTTTTTTTTTTTTTTGCGAATCGAAAAAAATTGTTCGAATAAAACTTATGTATTTCATGAAGGAGAATCTGAATCTGTGATAAAAAATTGGGGTTCCCATTTGAAATTACAAAGTTACCCCCACCCCTGCCTCCTGTGGGGGTGGGGGTGGGGTAAATTTTAACAAATCTTTTTTCCCCCTCGAAAATAAAAAGTTTTTATTCCAGACATTTTTTCCGTAGGATGCGTATTTTTTGAGATATTTCGTTGTCTCAAGTTAAAAAAAACACCCTGTATATACTATATCATTCTGCGATTTTTTTGGAAGATATTGCTAGTGAACAAAGTGAGGGTCGTCTACTTTGGAGCCCGACTTTATTATGAACTACGTAGGAGTATATAGTAGTAGTTAGTTAGTTTTATGATCGAAGCAACTGTCGCAGCTAATACCATTTCTACTAATGAAAAGCTACGCGTCCCAAACACCCTTATTTCAGTGTAATTGATCAGAACATATACTTAAGCATTTAGTGAATTTTAATGAAGTACACCTATGGAAAGTTACTATAAGCTACCGAAAACTTCCGGGAGTTAAAAAAAAATGTAAGTCAATAAAGTACTTAAATATCAGAGGAAAATTGAGTAAAGTTTTTTTTTTTAATATCATAGAGGACTTAGTTTTGAAATTATAAGTAAAAACATGCCCAAAATTTCTAATTACGTACCTCTCCCAGACTATAAATTTAAAATAAAACATTTCTAAATTCCACAATTAATTTAATTTTAGCAACATTAAAAAAAAACTATTTTCTCACATTCCGATGCATGTGTCTACAGAGAATAGCAATTGTACAGAAAAGCTTATTGGTATTTGTTATCTCAAATACTAACTGCTTCTATTTTTTTCGTACAGTTTAATAATTCCTGTGATAATTTTTCCTAACTCAGATTTTACTGCATGTTCAGATTTGCACAACTCTAAAATTTATTTTATATCAAATTTTCTTTTTGAGTGCCTTTTTTATCAACTCAAGTATCCCTTTAGTAGCATTTTTAGCTACAACGCTAGAGCAGTGTACTGGTATCTTCTGTTCACATGACTCGAGCGACTTAAAAGCATGTGCTCTAGTGTCCATAATTTAAAATCTTCAACTCGCTTCAAATATTGTTCTAATATTATGTTTAACATGTGAATTTATAATTGCAATATCTAACTCACACTCAAATGTTCAAGAATTATATAAATCATGGGCAAATTCGCGATTACAATTTTAATATCGACCCCGTTCGCGAGTGATCTACAATTCTCGCGTACTGTTTAGAATTTTTCTCGCGACTATAACAAAGTTTTTCGTGCTAGTCATCTTTTTCTGCGTGTGTTTCGCCTAGTGACTCTACAGGGCATCTTAGTGAGCATGAGTCACAATACATGACCAGTTTTATCCTAACGTGATTATTCACAAACTATAGTGTGACAACTTGGTCTTTTTAAACTCTTAAATTGACTCTTAAGAAAGTGCCTAGTGCCCATTATGCCTTCTAAAAAGTGATATGTGACTTCTTGCAGTGTGTACTCTGTTCATTAGTCTGACATGAAGTGTATCCCAATAATCTGGGGCAGCCTTCTGAAAATTTGAAACTGCTGTTTGTCAAAATTACTTTGTAGCTTTCTTAGCCATTTGTAACGTCTGTAACTCAATAAGGCACGGATCTCTATAGTCTCGTTCCATATATGAAATCACGTAATATAGCTCGGCGCTTGACTATACGCGTTTATCAATTTTCGCGCTGCACTCGC
Organism: Andricus coriarius; assembly: GCA_932066315.1. Taxonomy (NCBI): domain Eukaryota; kingdom Metazoa; phylum Arthropoda; class Insecta; order Hymenoptera; family Cynipidae; genus Andricus; species Andricus coriarius. Next base: position 12,137 of record CAKNWT010285687.1, on the reverse strand, counting down.
TGTTCCAGAGAACACGTGCTTGCATCAAAATTTTAAGATCCCTCAGTATCTTTATCTATGGCCTCGCTCATTAAACATCAGGAGAATTTATTACAAATCGGTTACATAATGTTTCATAATTACTCCGATATTTGCTCCTTATTCTGCACTAATTTTTATTCTCAGCTACCCTGAAGAATGTATCATTTCAACAAATTTGTATAATTACAATTCATAATATGCATTGATATAAAAACAGATGTAATTTTATTATCTTGTTTTTATAATTAAAATAGTGTGCCTCTTATAAAAAAAAAAACAATTTTGTTCATCAACACTTTATTGCAACCTGTGTCGTTTTTTCAAAAACGTAAATTGTTTATTTTCAATGTTATTCTTCACAACTTAATAAAAAAAACGCATTCTATCAAAAAATAATTAATAAAATATCTGTGGATCTTTTTTGGTGAACAACTTTTATTTAATAATTTTTTAACGTGCCATGTGTTGTTTTTCCAAATATTAATTTTGTATTGTTAATGTTATTTTTTACGATTAAAACAAAAACTACATGTCTCATAAAAAAAATTATTCATAACAAATTTGTATCTCTTTTTGAATAAACAACTTTTGTTGATTAATTTTTTTGGTAGCTTGTGTGGTTTGTCGAACATTTTGTATTGTTTATTTCTAATGTTGTTTTTTACAAATGAAATAAAAACTACCTGTCCTATCAAAAAAGATCAACTACAAATTTGTAGATCTATTTCGGGTTTATAATTCTTGCGTTTTCATATTTTTTCTTATCTTGAATAGTTTTACCACAAAATTGAATTCTTTTTGTTCATTTTTTGTGCACATGGCTTTTTGTGAAAAATTCGAAATCAATTTTTTTTTTGTATTTTTCAACCTGCAAAGCAACAATCCCAAAGAAAAAAGTAAAAAAATGAACTGTTTTTTAACAAAAAATTATCATAGTTTCAATTTTCACATGTACTTTAATAGAAAAATGCTTATTTTAGTGAAAAGTTTTTTTTCTCCTAAACGCTTTGTTAGATTTTGCTAAAAGTTTCACATTTTGACTATCAGTCTTACCGAAATAAAAGGCTCATATCTAAGATCTAGAAAGATAAACGGTTTTTTGGGTATACAGCATGTTATGGGGGTGTTTTCATACTTTAAACATCCAAGTATGGAAATCATAATTTCTTAGTAACTAAAGTCACTGGAGATTTTTTACTTATATGCTAAGATATAAAATATCGATTTCTTTGTTTCAATAATTAGGGGATGATTAAATTACCCTGAAAATAAATTATAATGCAAGTCCTTCTAAATGACATTTCCTATATGTATGTTTTAAAGTGATATTGTAGGCCTGATCTTTGCTGATTTACTCCTTACGAAAATTTAATTTCTCTGCTTTTCTAAGTAAGGGATCATTAAACAACCCTCTAGAAAAATTCAAAGACATTTTTGTCGTTTTACACCTATTTACTTCAATATGATTCCTGTTTTCATAAATTAATCAGAAAAATTTTTGAGATTTTAGTCCTTAAGAAATGTCGATATTCCAGATTAAATATTCAAGGGAAAGTGATTTCATACCCTAGCATTTCAATAAAAAATCTACAGTGACTTTATTTACTACGAAATGATGATTTCCATACTTGGATGTTTAAAGTATGAAAACACCCTCATTTCATTAAAAAAAAAATTCACTAAAATGAGCATTTTTCTATTAAAATACATGTAAAAATTGAAACTTTGTTCATTTTTCGTTAAAAAACTGTCCATTGTTCTTACTTTTTTCTTTCGGATTATTGCTTTGCAGGTTCGAAAATACAAAAAAAAAAAAAAAAATAGGTTTAGGTTTTTTCACAACAAGCCATTTACTGTACATTTGGTGTGGGGTTCTTTATTAATATTGTCGCGATCCACGATCACTTTGTCATAAAACTGTGTCATTGTTGGATTTGATGCAAGTGAAATACAGTAGTAATTTTTTTAAACCTTTGAACATTCGAATACCTAACTCACACTTATATTGCAAATAAGCATTATTACTGTACCTCGTTTTTAAATACTTTTCACATAGTTTTTAACAAATTACAAAAAAGCAAGTTAAAAGTATTGTAGGACTTCATTTGATATTAAGGAATCTTTAAAACATTTATTTATTAATGGAATGTATTTTACAAATAAACAAAGTGAAAAATACAGCCTTTTTAAACAATAAATGTAATTGTGACTAATCAACATATTGTAAATTATATGGAACGTCTGAAGATCCTGTGGCTTCAAGATGGGTCTCCAGGAGTTTCTTGGCTCGGTAATTACGAATTTGGAGCCAATTTTGTCAAATTTAAAAGATTAAAAATGGCGGATCTAATATGATGGACAACAAATTTCAATGTAAGTCTTATGGTTTCAAAATGGGTGTCCGGTGATTTTTTCGGTCGCTGATTACGAATTTGAAGTCAAAATCCCGAAATTTGATATGAGATATCCAATGTGCCGGAGAAAAGAAAAAAAAATTGGTTCCATGACTTAAAAATTGGTCTTCAGGGGTTCTTTCGGTTGCTGATTACGAATCTGAAGTCAAAATGCCAAAATTCCAAATGACGAATCCAATGTGGCGGACAAAAATGTAAAAATCAGAATTGAGTTCGCCATTTTAAATTTTGGGTTTTCGACTTTAGATTCGTAATCAGCGGCCCAAAAAATCCCTGATGACTTGTTTTGAAGCCGCGGGACTTTTTTTATATTTTTGGCCCGCCATATTGGATCTGTCATTTTTAATTTTTAATTCAGATTCGTAATCAGCTACCCAAAAACCTCCTGGGAACCCGTTTTGAAGCAACGGGATCCATTTTTAATTTTTTGGCCGCCATAGTGAATCCAATAGTAAATTCAAAAAACTGTCTCCAAATTCGTAATCAACGACTCCAAAAATCCTCCATGCATGAAGTTTCAACCAATTCGTACGTAAGGAAAAATGTATGCTTAAAAGGGATAAACATCAACACTCGACCACGACTGCAAGACGCTGGATTACGCGCTTAGCCTGTATGCCCTAAATGACTGCAACCAGCACAACTTCACTGCAGCTAATCTAAATTTACTTTAGTCAACTTCGGAGCAGTGAATTAAAGGTTAGGAAGCCTCCCACCTCGAATAATCCATAGTTTTCTTTCACCTTCCCCCAACTTTTTTTACGGCTAGTCTACCGTCCTGAAATTCGCCACTTTCTGTACCTCTATACAGCCACAAAACATCGACTTTTTCGCGGAGGTGTAAATAAAAATTATGTTACACTCTTTCAAAGGGGTTGCACGTGTGCAGCGGGCGTGCCAACGGTCAGTTGGTCTGTGAAATACGCGTGTCCATTTATTAGTTTTGCAGATTTATGTGAATATGTAGTATGAATTGTATAAACATGCATGGCAAGGATGCTCAAGTCGACTGAAAATGATATTGCATATTGTTGAAAAGCTTTTGTAGGTGTGGGACATACGTGCTGAAGGTCGACCGCATAGGGGAATAATAGATTTATTGGTTTTGCCCAAATTTATACGTAGCGTCCATTTTGGACTGCTACGTCCGGTGCGAAAATCGTCAAGTTACTTCCCGTTTCCACGCTTGGGCCAGGCCTGGTATTTAGTAGCTGATCGAGCTCAAGCCCGGCTAGAGAGCAGTGCTCCCAATTCTGGGATCCTTGTGCAGTACGCATGCGTCGCGTCGACAACAAGGGTTGGTGGCCGTTGGTGCACTCCCGGTAAAAAGGAATTGATTGGGACGCATAGACTGGCATTTAGAAAAATGGACATTTTAATGCCTTTAAATGCGTACCAATTGCATTTTTGTCCGAAATGCCATTGAATGCGCTTTACTGTATAAAACTCGTTTCGTTTCAATCGTTTTTAATGCGAATAAACTTTAAGGCATTGCAGTGATTTGCTTGTAATGCTTATGGGTTAATGCCATTCAATGCTACTCGGCAAACCGCTAAATTTAATGCCATGCAATGCCTTTCACGAACCAAGTATCGAACCGTGTCTATGCCATTTAATGCCGTCGACAAAATATTGAATATACTCAATGCCGGTGAATGCGATTTAATTATTTTTCAGGCGAAAATGCAATTGATACGCATTTAAAGGCATTGAAATGTCCGTTTTTCTTAATGCCAGTCTGTGCGTACCAATCAATTCGTTGTTACCGGGCTTATTTAAAATCAATGAATGTATACATCCATTGTTTACAACAAATATAACTGTAAAGTGCATAGAATTATTTAGAATTATTTTCAATTCATATTTGTGCAAAAAAGGTATTCCTTTCATCAAATTAAAATCAATCATTTATTTCTATGGAATATATATAAATACTTATTTCGGCTTTTAGTTTATGAGTCTATTTTGTGATCAAAGAATTATTTTTAATAATTTTATAGTTATTAGTTGTTGTAAACAATTGATTCACATTTTTATTTATTTTTAAAAAGCGCGCAAACGGTAACCAATCCAGTTGCCGATGCGACGTGGACCGAACATATCCGAACTGACCCGAACGTCGAGAAAATTTTCGGAGCGACAAGCAAGTGTCAATCAGTGTCATTATTTTGGTGGTTTTAATTGAAACAAATTTTTATGATTAGTTGAAACTACTTGATGATGTTTTGAAGATGCGTGGAGAGTGACGTGCATGGAAAGAACATGAAGGATAGTGGTTTAAGTTTTTCTTTCAGATTATAATCTATTAATTGCACATAATAACAATTATTTTTAATATAATCGCGGGACGTGTCAATACCTTAAAAAGGTTGAAAACTGAAGTTCTTCCTTCAAGTGAAATAATTTTGATATTTTGATTTCTAGTCCATCTATTTTTATAAAACTTTTTACATGCGTGCCTGTAATATTTTCGTTTTAAAAATTCACGTCAACCATAATGTAACGAAGACCAGATTTGAGTCAAGTTACCTCTCATGATAAATATATGCAGTCTGGCCTACATTTAATTTAATGGATATGCAAGAGGGAAAAGTCGATTGGATTTACGAATTCGAGATGGAAACGAGGAGGGCAAAGGGGCAAATGGTAGGATAAAAGTGGTGAGATGGCTGGGCGAATCGTCATGAGAAAACTTCGTCCACGAGCTTTATCCTCGGTAAAAACGCGCACGTACTTATACGAACGTTTCTTACGCTGGGAGCATACGAAGTGGCATTCGACAAACATTGAGCACGCGACTTTTCAACCGTCGCGTTACACCTCTGCTGCTCAGGAAAGTTTATTCAAATCGCTTGAGAAAAAAAATACTATAAGTTTTGCTCCACTTTTTCCCTGAAATTATCCGCTATGGGAGTATTCAAGATGGGTGTAATTATTTGTGCTTATATTATGAGGAATTTTCTTCCTCATAGGAATAAAATAAATTTGCTTCCTCACAGACTGAGGGTTTTCGCTAAAAAAAGAAAAAATTGAGACTTTCAATATCTGTCAAGTTTATGTTCCTGTCTTAACCAAAGTCTTACTTTCAGAAACTTAGAGAGCCCATAGAAATTTCAATCGATGTGTTCAATTACAATAAACAACGTTCGTTAATAGGTTAATTGACGCGTCTCGGAACAGGAACAATTACATCAAATACATTACGGTTATATTCCCAATATAAACAAATGCTATTATAAACAAGGTCGACAATTTTGTTAAAAAATTCTAAAACGATATTGGTAGCTTATGGTATGTGATGAAAGTTTTGTCATCGGGCAACCGATGCGTCTCGAAAACGCGAACTAATGTACCATATACACGAAGGAAAATGGAAGGTTAGCCAGGAGATCTAAATATGCAGACTGACTATATTTGAGGGTCAACTACACAGAAAAAAGTGGATCCTTGAATCTACTATTGGAGCTGGTAGCCCAGCTTTTCGTATGCATTTTTCCTGGAATTTTGTAAGTGTAAAATATTCATGTTATAACTTCTGCAAGGTAGATTGTTAACCCAACTACTTCAGATAATAAGGTTGACCAAATTCCAGGAGAAATGCATACAAAAAGCTAGGCTACTAGCTCCCATAGTAGATTCAACGATCCACTTTTATCCGTGTAGAGGACAGCCTCCTAGATGGCTTAAGCGACTATCTTTAGAAGGTTAAAACAAGAGTTTCAGATCGATCATCTAAGATAGTCGACTTGATCATCAGAGAGGACCGAACTGATCATCATTGAGCCCTCGGGTAGCGGACAGTGGGTCCCTGCACTAAGGGTTTCTGCTGAATAGGGTCCCAATAATTAATAAGCAGTCGCGGACAACTGTCCAGGATGGTTCTCAAAGGAATAACCCCCAAGCGGAGGTGTAACAACCGTGTCGAAAGGTGAACAGCACCTAGGTGAGCCGTCTCAAACGGTGACTCTGGGATGCCCAGCGACCTCTCAAAGTATGCAGCCTTATCCTTGAATGCGGGGCTCTACAATGACGGACGAAACCCTTCCCTAGCTGCTCGTGCGAACAAAGATGACAAAACCAAACCACCAAACAGTTGTAGATGCAGTTCAAAACGTTCTAAAGTGCAGAGCACCCGACAATGGCTCGGCAAACAGTGCCGATCACTCTAGATTTCAGAGGGTAAATATAATTTAGATGGTAACACGACGATGAACCAGCAAAACGCCGATATTGAGAGAACGAATCAACTTAAGGATGATTTGCTAGGCTGCTATGATGCCAGAATCATCCATGTCCCCCGAGGCCTTATGGCACGTATGCACACTTTGTGGTGCCAAAAACATCCAGAGCTTCAGCGCGTTTCGCATCAATCATTGCGATATCAAGTCGTCTACCTCTCGAAAAAGGAATGTGTACGCGAAGCGGTCCCCAGCCGCTGTATGGACAAGTCGCAAATGAAGAGAAGGAAGCGACATGAAGGCTAACCGGGGAAACCCGGCACATCCTGAGAGATGATCGTGATTTCAAAACATGAAGGAACATTAACATCCAGGTTCCTCCTAAGCTCCAATACCTGACTAAAATAGATACCTTCCTTCATGAGGATATCTCGGAAGAGTGCGACCTCTGGACCATCAATTGTGCTGCGAGAGCTTCAGCTGATTCAAATTGAAGGCTAAAACCATGGAGAATAGACACAAGGAGACCAAAGTAGTGTAACCGAAAATGAGCAAATTTTTGTCGTATAAACATATTTACAGTACTTCTCGTTCCCACGTATGACGCTGGTGTGGCACGCGTATGCCTATGTTCACATCTATTGACATTTTTCAAAATTTATATCTGTGATATGTGAATAACATATAGATAAATTGTCACTTAAATAAAAAGATTGAAATAATATTAATCATCGCGAAACATCTTTTTTAAAGTGGGTATAATTGTAGTCATCCTGCAATGGACGAGGTAGGTACTTTTGAATTATTGCGCTAACGAATTACTATAACCCTCGCAGGTATAAAGATTCGAATAGAGAATAATTAACATTTTTAGATTTCAACGTAAAAGTCAGAATTATTGTATTTTATAAATATGGGAGTTTTCACCAGTTTAAAATTCACTAAAGGTTTCCTTTGGAATTTAGTTACATTATATTCATAACCGGGTTTCTATTTTTGTTTGTACCTTGAGATTAAATCAGGTTATATTTACACGGACCATAACGGCAGTCATCGCTACGCGTACCACACTAGCGCCGCGCTCGAGAAGATCTAGCATATCGATGCGATCGATCAAAATACTAAAAGACGCTTGCATCAACTGACCAAGAAGATTGGATGGGCAAGCTTGAATGCGTCCCGTGTTCAGTGTGTGATTGACTACATAACACCTGGTAGACCGTTCACAGAAAGGGTCCGAATATTCACCCACGAACTGAGGATCTACCATCACACACTAAACAAGTCGAAGTTGCTGACAATCAAGCAGGGTCAAAATATCTCGAGTGTACCAATTTGAAATCGATAGTTCTATTTTAAATCAATTTATAGAGTTTTCGATTCGTTTTTATATAAAAAAACTCCCCTAAAATATTTTTACAAAAAATTAATTTTTTAAAAAGTTATTAACAATCAAAGTTCTTTATCATTTTTTTTCCAAAATTGATTACTCGCGAACGTTTAATCGAAATTCAATAATTAAGTTATGAAAATTTTTGTTACAAAGTATACTTTACGTTAAAAAATTGTTTGGTAGTAAAAAGCAATTTTCTATTGTTTAAGTTATCGTTTGTTTTAAGCAATTGGAAATGAATCAAACTTCTCCGCCTGTGAAAGAGTTCTTCCACATTCCAATAGATTCTACAATCTCTTCCGAAAATTTTTGTGAAAAAAAAAGTTTGTATTTTTCAGTAGTTCAAAAGTTATTGATTTCTTTGTGACTGCGCTCCGACTCCCCAGCGTTGGTCGAACACGTTCAGACGTACGCGCACTCAGTTATCGTGCGACTCGAAATACCCATATTATTTTCGTAATTTTCCATAATAAGGAGGTGCAAATATTGTTTTAAAGTAAAACACGGCGCTCATTTTAATATTGTTCATGCAACAATTACAAACGAATTCGTATAATGTTCGTAAAAAAAATGTGTGCATTCGATCAAATGATTAAAAAAGAGGTCAGTCTTGCGTGTAGGTAATCGTAACTGCTTTTTTTTGCCCGGAAAATATTTTGCACAATGTTTTGTTGTTTTTGGCATCAGGCTGATAGGAATGAAACGAACGAGTTTGTTTGATCGTCTTTGGCTTTGAGAATCGCGATTGTAGACATTTTTCATGATTTTCATCTTCTTCGTCCGTACAAAGTTGAAAATGAATTTTTTTGAAAAATTGCTTCGCCCACTCAAATAATTGCTTCGGAGATGTTATTAATAAATTCGTGTCTTTTTGCAAACTTGTATAATACGCGGGTCTCTTGACAGTGCCCCCTATTCCGTCACAAGCACCTTTGCCGTGAGAAGTTAAAAGAAATTCTGATTAGTTTAGAGAGACTGCGGTCCAAAGAAAAAATATAAAAGCAAATTTTCGACGATTTGTGAAAAAAAATAGAAAAGAGAAAATGTAACATGATCGATTTTAAAAAAAATCTAAATACTAGAATGGAATTTTTACACACTTGGAAAAATCTAGAAATATCAGAGCATTTTTTTCAACGTCAGGGATAAAATTGAATAACAATGATTCATTTGTATAAGTAGCTTTATATTACTATATTTCATTATTTTGTTAAAAATGAGTTTTTTTTTGTTGGAAAATAATTATTTTTCACTGAAAATTTAATTATTCTATTTTTGGTAGAGAATTGATAGTTTTTAGTTGAAAATTCAAATATCAAGCTGCAAATTTATTTTTTGTAGAAAATTCGTTTTTTTGGTTTAATTCAACTGTGTTTGGTTACAAATAAAAAAAAGTTTGGTTGAAATTTAAACTCTTTCATGAAAAATTAATTTTTTTGGTTGAAGATTTATGAGTAACCTTATGCCCGCGATGGTACGTGTCACCACAGAGATATGCAGAAGAATCACTTAGTGCGAGAGATAGAGGCAGAAGTTTGATGCAAAAAAGCAAAGGGCTCAACGTATCTCCCTGAAAAACGCCCCTCTGGAAGGTGACGTTTTTCGCTGTCACACGATAATTTCCAGATTGAGGCTGAATCGAAAGCTATCCGGTAGTCAATCCAGGCCATTGCCAGTATGCGCTGATGGGTTGCAGCGTTTTTAGAGACGTACCTGTAAATTAACAGGTTCTCTCGACATCCTCCTACACCTTTCCTCGAGCCATGTTCTTCGTGTATCTCCAACCACACAGGCTCAATTCTTTCAGACAATCCTGTTGTTCAGGACAGCAGTAAAGATCTTACATAGTGTGTTCAAAGAAGCTATATGGTCTGTAATTCTCTCGGTTGGACAAATTGCCTTTTCTCGGTGGAAGTAATAGTTCGTGCTAACACACGCCACTGCGAACTAGGCGTTTTCGACTGTAAGTCTGAGGTGAGTATGAGGGCTAGATGTTGCTGCGTAGAAGTAAACTGCTTCCACCAGAAGTCCTTTATACCATCTGGTCCTGCAGCGGAAAAGTTTATCGTATCACCAAGTGCTTTTTTCACCTCTTCTGCAGTGATTGATGGGCATTCCTCCTCAGTTGTTATGAAGTTGTCGCAAAACACCTTGAAGCGTATGATATTATCAGTATCTTCTTTCAACTCCAGCAGCAACTGTCAGCAGCTTTGATTTGTTCAGTGTTCACTAGACGCAATCTGTCTTGCCCATCTAGTCTTCTTGTTCAGTTGACACAAGCGTCTTTTTTTCATTTGATACATCGTCGGTTTTAGCCTTCGAGTTGAATCAGCAAATGCTCTCGCAGCACCATAAACTGAACAGTTGAGGTTCCAGAGGTCAATGTTCTTCCTTGTCGTGAAATCGCTATCATCTCTCAGAATGTGTCTGCTTACCGCGGTTAGTCTTAATGTAGCTTCCTCATATTCTTCTGCAGCTTGTTCAAGCAGCGGTTGGCGAAGCGTTACGCGTACATATCCATTTTTCAAGAGGTAGGCGTGTTGATTTCGCAAAGACTGACGTGAAACATGCTGAAGCAGAACATGAGCAGCTGTCACCTAATAAGCAGACTTTACTAGCTATTACCGCTATTGCTAAAAATATCTCGGTAAGAAGGTGTGCATGGAAATGAATTAAAATGATTTCAAATATGGCAAAAAATAACATTTTTTGATTTCAAAGTGTTGTAAATTTGGCTGCAGAAGGAATTGTTTGGGATCGCTTTACATCATTAAACAGGATTAACTTGCCTTTAGTTTCTACCATCTTCAATAGAATCAGAATTTATTCATGCATTGACAGAAATCATCTTTGGATTAAACAGGATTGAAAGGAAACATAAATATTTGATGTCCATGTGAACTCGAACGTTAACGTCAGAAAACGACACTTTTATTTTTAGCATTATATAAATTACGATGTAAAGAAAAGTACAAAAAATAAATTGAAAATCAAATCGTTTTTATTTTTGAAGCTGCAAGATAAAAATTTTATTTTTGATCTATTTAATTTGTTGGGAATTTAAATCACTCGCGGTATTTTTTAATAAGGAAACACACGAACAAGTGAAAATACAAGTGAAATACAAGTGAAATACAAGTGAAGTTTTTTAAAGGAGACAAGTTCCGTACAAACGAAGAAATATTAGTCGATGCCAGTCGATGACGAAGCAAAGGTAAGGGCGCGGAATTGGAAAAATTTGGTAAATTGGGAAAATTGATCACGTCGAGCGTCTTGATTGGTCGAGTAATTGAGATGAAGGAGACGGCTTTTGTAATGGATCTTTCCAAAATGTTGGTATTCGCTTAATAGCTGCAAGTACATTATAAATGTCCTAAGATTATGTTTGTTGGCAAAGTAGAACGGCTGTACAATTTCATTGTGGGATTTTCAAAGATTTTAAAGGCTATAGCTAAATTGTCCTTGCAAGGCCATTCTTGTATCTGTTAATGATCTGTTTAAGAGCGAACTCAATATGCCGGAAGTTAGAGGATATTCAGGTAAATACATATCGCAAAGCAAGTAAAATCTGAATTGATTCTAAGTCAGAATAATTGTAAGGATTTCTTTACTTCTTCGACCAGGATCAGTAGCGACAATACGCCCGAGTTTCCACTGGAGGCGCGGGAGGTTGTCTCCCTTGATAACAATCAGAATTCCCAGTTTGATGCAATCATTAGAGCTAAATAACCATTTGCTGCGAACAGTTAATTGATGCAGATATTCTTTCTGCCATCGGATTAAAAAATGTTGGCGGAACTTTTGCGTGTGCTGCCAGGCAGACAAGCGATTGGAGAAAATTTCCTTGAAATTCATCCAAGGGCTGCAGATCATTGGGATCGCATGACATAGGAGGCCGAGGTTTCAGGCGGTTCAAAAGTTAATAATATATCTCCAACTGTGTGAGCGAGATGATGTTTAAATGATTTTACTGCTGACTCCCAGAGGCCACCAAAATGCGGTGACCTGAGATGGATGAAGTTCCAAGTAATTTTTTACTGATTCAAAAATTCTTTCACAGTAGTCTACAACGAAGTTAAGGAATGAAAGATAACAAGATACGCATTTTTGTGGCATATCACCCATATCGTA
>CAKNWT010285682.1:0-26466 GCA_932066315.1 Andricus coriarius | reverse complement strand
TAGATAGTAATTTTCCGCCTGATGACCTTTTAAAGACTTTTTTTACACTCCCAGTTCCAGACTTGTCATCATCATTTTCCACTACCACTCTTAACTCAACATTCAATGACTCTGACTTCTTTTTCGATGACATCACACCTGAAATACTTTTGGAAAAAAACACTTGAAATCAAATCAAATGCCATTGGAAATGATGGAATATCAATCAAAATGATTAAACTTGCCCTTCCAATTATCTTTCCTATTCTATTGCATATCTATAATCCTTCCCTTCAGGTCGGTATCTTCCCAGATATCTGGAAAATGGCTGTTATATGCCCAATTCCTAAAATTTCTAAACCTACTTCTCCGAAAGACTTCCGGCCAATTTCAATTTTACGTGCACTGTCCAAACCACTTGAAAAAATTGTTCACCTGCAACTATCTAAATTTCTTGAATTATCTAAGGCCATTGACCCGATGCAATCAAGTTTTCGGGCAAAGCATAGCACTCTTACTGCTTCCCTTAAAGTAACGACGGATCTTAAATTAGCAATGGATAATAGGGAGATCACGATTGTTGTTCTGTTTGATTTTTCGAAGGCTTTTGATATGGTCAATCATAAGTTACTCCTACAAAAGTTAAAATCTTTTAACGTGTCAAACTCTGGCATCAAGTGGTTTAAATCCTATTTTAATAATCGGTCACATAGAATTATTAATAGTAGTGGTGAGCTTTCTGACTGGTGGGAGGTCAAGAGTGGGGTTCCTCAGGGCTCCATTCTGGCACCCCTCCTTTTCAATTTGTTCACTTCTGACCTTGGAAGTGAACTTCCACATTGCAAACACCACAAATATGCTCACGATTTCGAAATTTACTTATCGGGACCAATTTCTGCATTAAGTAGATTACTTCTTCTAGTCCAAGAGGATATCGATCGCGTTATCCTCTGGACCTGGAAGAATGGATTTACTGTTAACCCGGGCAAAACTCAGGCAATTGTAGTTGGACCGACTTCATCTCCGTCGCTTGAAACACTGGCATCATTTCCACCTCTTCGTATGTAGAATCTTACTATCCCTTTTTCGGAAGTGGTTAAAGATCTGGGATATTTCCATAACCATACTTTGTCCTGGAAGGAACAAGTACAGAGTATCTCAAGGAAAACATACAGAATTCTACAACAACTATACAGGAATAAGGACTCTTTACCTACCTCCACTCGGATACTTTTGGTTAAGAGTTTAATCTTGCCCCATTTTGACTACGGTTGTTTAGTATATGATGATTTGACCGACGATTTAAACTTCAAGATTGAGCGTGCGTTAAATGCCTGTGTCCGTTTTATCTACAATGTGCCTAAATACGAACACATAACTCCATACAGACTTAAGGCTGGTCTGCTCAATGTTGCCAAGAGAAGACAATTCATTATGGGTAATTTGCTTTACACTCTTTTTGAGAATAAAGCTCCCGAATATCTATTCAACCTATTTCAATTTGTAGACAGAGACCTTCCAGCGCAGTCTAAGCTTCATAAAAGACATAAAATCCTTAAGATTCCTTTTCACAGAACGTGTCAGCTTCAAAGAACATTTATAATAAGGGGTGCCCGGTTATGGAATAAAGTACCATACGATATTAGAAATGCACCTTCACTGTATCATTTCAAGAATCTCTTTTTCGAATATTTGTACAATACTCCTAACCCAACTCTTGAAATTACTCACTGGTTAACTCTCATATTTAGTTCTTGAACATTTCATCTTCAAATTTCCTTTTGTTTTCATGGACTTTTACAATGTATTTCTTTTACACACAGTCTTCCCCTCTTTATGTTCACCTCAACATACACAACCGCTACTAATTAATCACCTAATGTTTATTACTACACAGTAATCTCATTCCTAATTTGATACATATTCTGTAGTCGACTCTCATTATTTCTTTTATTTAGTTAATAGATTAGATTATAAGATTAATGAAGAATTCTGCCGATCAGTTTTTGCACAAATTTGTAATGACCCTGTACTATCCTGTTCCTTAGAGGGCTATTTAGCCCTGGGGACTTTTTTTGAATAAATACAAATAAAAATACAGGTGACCCATCGATATAAGAACGGGGCAGCCAATGAGCGTCATTGCTAAAAATAAACTGCCGAATCGCGGTAGAGTACAAGTCGCAGAAGCAGGCGCAGAAGCACGAGAGACCACGACAGAATCCATGATGACAACAGTGAGTTGTCTCGATAGCGTGAGCGGAGTTCCAAGGCGTCAACGAGAAGCGACGAGAGCAGCAAGGAGGATGCAGGTTAACTGGACAACGAGAGCAGGAAGGAGGATGCAGGTCAACTGGGCAACGAGAGCAGCGAAGAGGATGCAGGTCAACGAGCCGGCTTTGCACAGGAGCAAGCAGCGCGTACAGGTAACCGCATAGGTACGTGGGTTCAAAGTACACCCTTTGATGAACAAGCGCCTATTAGAACACCGAGAGTTGATCGTATTGAGCGTTTAGCATTAGCGATTGAAAAGACAATATATGAAGTAAGAGATGCATCTATTAGCGAAGGGAATTCAAGATTAGTAAACCGGTTAACTTCTGCGAAAAAATGCCCTGTGTTTTCCGGAGATCTTCTTGAGTGGTTACATTTTAAGGAGGCTTTTAAAGTATCAACTGAGCTTGGAGGCTATTCAGATCGCAAAAATATAACTCGCTTGTTCAAGTCATTACACGGAGGGGCCCGTTCGGCGGTAGGTACACTGTTAGCTACGTGTCGTGACGTTAGTGTGATAATGGAAACGTTAGAGCTACGGTTTGGAAACAAAAGAATAATTGCCAATAATATAGTACGAGATTTAAGTGCGTTACCGGCCGTAAACAATGGACGTGTGAGCATAGCCGAATTTGCCGCGGTTTTACGCAACGCTGTTCAAGCCTTTTTGTCGTTAAATTTCAAGGGATATTTACATAGTTCCGAGCTAATCAAATCTATCGGTCAAAAATTGGCATCCACACTAAAATATTCGTACAATAGATTCTCGGTAGAACGTACGTCAAATAAATCCGAAATGGAAACACTACCAGAGTTCTTATATAAGAAAGCGGAACTTTCAGTTTCAGCCGGTATTTTGTATAAATCCCTCGCATTCAGCTCCGCGACAAAACTGTGCGCACTCTTCAAAAACTACAAGATTTCCAAAAGCGGCAGTTGCTTGCACAATGGTCTCTGAACAAACAAATTCAGAGAGTATTGACAATAATAGGGATAATGCGAATAAAAAATGCTTATATTGCCACAAGACAAACCATAGTTTATCTCTGTGTAACTAATTTGCGAGCGAAACATTAGAACGTAGATGGGCCCTTGCTTATCAATTTAAAGTTTGTTTCAATATTTGAAGTGCGGCCACATGCGTCCTCGGTGTAAGGAAGACAAGTGTTTGGAGTGTCAGAGGCAACATCACGCGTTATTGCACATAGGTAAAATAGGCAAGCGCAATAAGGTAGTTCGAGATCAAAAGGACGCGCAGATATACCGTCAACATCGACACAGGAGAAAAATTATGGCTACGCCAAGAAGTTACTTACGTATAAATCATATCCGTTGTTCTATCAAACAAGAACGCCTCGATTGAAACATTCGCGTTGCTCGACGGTGGGTCAACCACACGAAGGAATAATAAGGAGACCGAACTGTCACGGGAAACTTTTTCGAATCTGCTAGGAGTAACGGCACCGTAAGTGTCAGGCCTGTAAGTCGTCATCATTCTTCTGTGAGTGCGCAAGCGCAACATGTTCTCTTCTCACGCACAGAAAAAAAGCGAGTGAGACAAATTTTGAAAATATACAGAATAAAGTATGTTTAGCAGGTTATGAGTTTGTTTTCTTTTTGCAACCGGCAATTTTTTTCGCGCTGTGAAAAAAAATTATAATTAAAAAAGAGTTACTTATACTCAGTTATAAAAAGAGATTTTTAAGGTTGCGAAAGGAGTTCATCATAAAAGTGGTAAGTGTAGAATTATTTACGGAATTTGTATTTTGACCGCTGAAATAAGAAATAGATTTCATAACCTCCTTTCGTCCGTATTAATTGCACAAATATATCAATATAATGACAATCCACCTTGAAAAAAATGAAAAATATATAAAATTATTTTTTGCCTCAACTGTAAAAATCAAAAATGAATTCTCACATACTATATTTTCAAAAGCTTTCTCATTCGCACTTTCACGTACGTGTGAAGAGGACATGCAAGGACACGTTGCGCTCGCCCACTCACTGAGGAGTGATTACTACTGACAGGCCTGGCACTTACGGTGCCGTTGTTCCTAATAAATCGTATGTGCGGAGATCGGTCTCCTTATTATTCCTTCGTGGTCAACCATTACGTTAATTAATTTTGATACAGCGCGAAGTATAGGCGCGAGAGGGCCGCGATTAAATATCAGATTAAAAGGTGTACATCACAGGGAAGTCACCTCGGTAAACTCTGAAAAAATTGAAGTAACAATAAACGGACTGTTCCACTCTTATAAAATAACAAATTCAATTTGAGTAAAAACCATTAGCCTACCAATGCAGTCGATTTTGAACGAAATAGTCGATGTCATTCGGAGAGATGAAAAAATTTGCTTGCAATCTCATTACGACTCACGACTGACAATCCTAATAGGCCAAGATAATTGGCAACTAATTGCAACGCAGGAATTAAGAGAGAATAAGCGACTAGGAAGGGCCATCGCGCGTAGAAAATAAGGATGGGCTTTGCATGGAAAAATCAATTGCACGCTAAATAACGACGGGTTATATGAAGTAAACATGATAGTAGTGAGCCATCGCGAACAAGGCGATATAAGCGAAGAATATTCTGAAAAGGATGTGGAACTTAATGAGCTTATGAAAAAGTATTTTGAATTAGAAACTTTCGGTACAGATAATATGTTTAAAGATTTAAATATACATAAAAATGCACAAGAAATATTAAAAACCACAAATGAATTTACTCAAAGTACTGGGAAACCGGACTGTTATGGAAAATTAATGATAAACGTGCTTCGGAAATAGAGAGTCTCACAACGGCGCGTAAACGATTATTTTCGTTAGAAAATAAATTAGAAAGAGATCCGGCTTACGCTAATTTATATTATAAAGAAGTAGATCGTTTTATCGAATTAGGATACGCGGAAAAAATTAATGCCGACGCGGAGGGCGAAGAATTTGGTATTTGCCACATTTTGGTGTAAGAAACGTTAACAAGCCAGGAAAAATTCGATTGGTTTTCGACGCGGCAGTGAAATCATCCGGCCTTAGCCTTAACGACCAACTAGAGACTCGGCCTGATCTGCTAGAAGCTTTACTAGGGGTTTTGGTTAGATTTAGGCAACGTATATATGTGCTAAAGGCAGATATCAAAGATATGTACTTTAAAATACAAGTTAGAGAACAAGTTCGAGGAGCGCAAAGGTTTTTATGGCGTGGGCGTAATCGACAAAAGGAGCCTGACGTGTAACAAATGAAAAGTTTAGTTTTTGGTGCGAAGTCATCGCCATGTAGCGCATTATTTGTATATCCAGGTAATGCCGGAGAAATTAGAGTAGCAAAAATAAGATACTTCTTTGGCGAATTTATGCGACCGGCCAGAAAATTAATCAAATTAATTAGTAGCTAGCGAAATGAAGGAGAATGTTCTTTTCTTAAATATAATGAATTATTAAAAATGTTCGAAAGGTAAGTTAAAATTGTGTATAGATTGCTCTTGTGCGTAATTTTTAAATAACCGAACAACGTTTTATGCTCTTGAAGTTCATGAAGTAAACTCGTTATGATAAATTTTTTTCTGATTCAGTAATATACAATAGTTACTTTCACTTCGTTATTTTTAATTTCACTTTAATCCTTCGAGCCGGACTACAATACATAGTACAATAGTACGAATATTACTTGAATGTCGTACGGAGGGGGGAATGTAATGAACAGATACCAATTAGATATAAGTTACAATTGTTTAGTTGGAAAAATGTTATTTGCGAAATTAATAAGGTATCGACCGAACGGGCGAGCAAGGTTTCCAAGGTCACGCGTCATATCAAATGTAATCTTGAGCCCTGTAATATTGTTAATAGCGAACATAAAAGAAAATCTTGTCAAAATAGATCAAATTAATTTAGAAATTACCATTGATATGCGATGTTATAATGTCTACGTATTAAATGTGACAGAATTTGTATAAATAGGTATTTGCAATTCAAAAGAAGCTGTAAAACGTCAATAAATGTTCGTGAATTTTATAACTTTTGAACGCTCGAGGTTATCGGTTAAGCCCTATGATCGCGGGAAATCAGAAAAGAGGAACCGTGACCTTGAAGAAATTCGTGCATAGGAAAGTGTTAGCACCGATCTATGGCCGAGATTGACCCCGTCAGGGAGAAATTCTCCAAGATATGAGGGCCTAAGCCAGAACGGGAAAGCCTTGGGTTTTCCTGTGGTCTTTAGGCTGCGTGCGAAGCTAGAAGCCTCGAATCGTGAGAGAGTTGCGAAAATTCATTAATAAAATGTATGAGTGAAACAGTATCAATATTTGTACAAGCGAGAGAGAGAAGCAAATTATTTAAACA
Source organism: Andricus coriarius (assembly GCA_932066315.1). NCBI lineage: Eukaryota > Metazoa > Arthropoda > Insecta > Hymenoptera > Cynipidae > Andricus > Andricus coriarius. Next base: position 19,870 of record CAKNWT010285682.1, on the reverse strand, counting down.
AAGAGAGCGAAGAAAAGTATGCGAGAGTGGGGAGGAAAAGCGGAAAGCCCGCGAGGAAAATGGAGGGTGGAGCGAGACGCGCTTGAGTGGGCTGTCTGGGCCAGTCTTCGTGCTACTGTTGAACGATGAACATGTATTGCTCGTAAAAGTTTTTCCTCAAAATAAAAGTTAATTTGTTAAATCAAATTTTTGTAACTTGGCATCTGCTTACATACTTATTTCTGTGACTCTACTTTACAGAATCAAAAAAATTAATTTTTCCCTTATTAAAAATTAATTCCTTTATTCAGCAAGTAACTTTTTTCATTATTTTCAATTGTATATTCTTACTTGCTAACTGAAACAGTACGAAACAATCTATGATTGTTGTACCTATGGAATAAATTTCAAACATTTTAAAATTTTTTAAGCTTTAAAAACTTTCCGAAACCACTACAACTTTTTTTTATTTGAAAAAATTTAACTGAGTTTCTATCACTAAGAGAAAAAAAATTGAAAAATTCAACTTTTAATTGTTGAGCGCCTTTAATTTACATAAGTAAAATATTTTAGGATGGCAATATTGTCAACTAAAAGCTTGAATCAATCAATTTTCTGATGTTCATTTTTGTCGAAAGGAAGTAGTTGTGCAATTTCCAGTTAATAGTCAAACATTTTTAAATCCAAACATTAAAATCCTAAAGTTTCAAATTTAGATACATGAACGCTATAGCATAGGCTATGTAGAGTCAAAATGAAACCCTAAAAATTCTTTACCAAAAATAGGAACGTTTAAGGGCAAATATTTGTTAATTAGATATCTTGAAAATTATAAACTTCAATTTTTAATCTACAAAACTAAAACAAATTTTTTAATTTGTACCACAATATCATAATTAAAAATGTTGAGGTAAAATATTCAAAATTAATAATCGAATACTGATACATATTCAAAATATAGCTATTTCACTATATATAATATAGTAAATTTTAAGTCCTGCAAAATCTGAAAATTCCGACAAAGCATTGAACACTGAGTATTTTTAAAGTAGCTTTCCAATTTTCCAAGCCTCATTCAAAATTAATCGGTAAAGAAAATAAAAAAAATGTGCCTTAAAAAAACCATGCGAGAACTAGGCATTCAAAAGTTAAGTATTATGAATTTCCTATCCGATAATATCTTTTAAATGAATAAACTATACAATTTAAAATTAGAATCATAGTAACCTTTTTATATATTATTAATAATTGACAACGCAATCTTTCCCGCACACTGGAGCGCGCGTATAATGTTGCTGGTTTAATAACAATTTAAAACTTGGAAAGTTTTCAAAATATGAAAAGAATAGTAGATTTCGACAATAAGGAAGGTTTTTAAGAATTTTGAAATGTTTCAAGATAATGAAAATTTTTTCTATAGATTCCTAAGAAAACAAACATGGATCAATTTTAAATTTTCTTTATTTTGAAAAACGAATCCTAATATTGAATGGAAAAAGATTTAAATAATTTCCTGAAATTTCGAAAAAGAGTTTAGAATATTTTGAATCAAAATATTTCAATTTGGCAAAATTTGAAAAAATTCCAAAATAATAATAAACTTAAAAGCCAAAGAACGTTTTAAATATAATGTAGATTCTTAAAGATTTCAAACAAAAACTCCAGAAGGCTTGTCAGTTCATCAGCTTAGAAAAGTTTGATCCTTACTTCACTCTCCATTCTATTTTAAGTTCTCAAAACTGTCATTAAAAATTCCTCTCTACTGTATTCTGGACATAACCCGACTAGGACGCGGTTAACTGCGTAGTATACCCCCACCAATGCGTCCAGAGCGTTACCACTCACCAGCGGCGTAGCCAGGGGGGGGGGGGGTGGGGGGGGCACCCGCCCCCCCCCCCCAATTTCGAAACCCTCTGTACTCAAAAGTTACGTTTTACTTTCAATAACGGTATGAGTGCCTACACTCTGATCGTTTTGGCATTAATGGCTCAGGCCAGAGCGGTCGCAAACTATACCTGGAAATAAACTAATTGTAAGACCATCCGGGGAGCCATACTATATGATTCTAGAACACCAAGGATTAAAGTACATATTTATTGCATGGTCTATTGATCCTCATTTGAGGATATCTGCCTGCCAACAGAATCTTTAAAGTAATTAGAAGATCCTAAGGTACCCGAGAATCACAACTTTGAGACTCATAGTAATTAATAGGTTGCGTCTAGTCGTTCCGAAATATTGGTGGAGCTGGAAAAGGGGATGAACTCACTGTACCAATCATTGTTTGAATTTAACTTTAAACGATGGATCTAAGTTAACTTTCGTACGCAACAATTTCGATTCGTTGAAAGAAACTTGCACTTATTTCCGAAATTCGACTCTGCGAAGCGAGATTTTTAAAAAAGAATTAAATCTGCATCATGTCACAACACGCAAACGTCCAATCGAATCTATCAACCAACACCTCAAGATAAACCAAGTAACGCAAAGCGAGATCCAGTTGCCCAGTTCAATAGATTCAAAAGTTTGCAGAGAAACCATTGTGTCTGGTTTAATTAAATACTGTGATACACGTTGGACAGACCGACACGATGGGGTAAATATTTTTGCGAATTCTTTCATTCCAGTTGTAAAGGCTTTAGAAGTTATCGTCGAGAAAGGAAAAGACAGTAATGATAAAGGAAGATTCTTGCATAGTAGATTGTGTACCTTTCAATTTATAATTGTCTTGCAAGTCTCAGAAAAAGTGCTGAGCTTAACTCACACTTTGTCTGTTTACTTGCAAAGTAAATTTGTCGATTTAAGTAATGCAATCAATCATGTAGAAATCGTTCTCGGAAAGTTTCAAGAATTAAGAAACGATGCTGATAAAGAATTTGAAAAATTATTTGAAAAAGCTTCAAATATCGGCGCGGAAGTAGGACTTACTCCATCCGTTCCTCGAGTCGTTGGAACGCAACGGCATAGAGAAAACTACTCATCACAAACACCTGAGGAGTATTACAGAAGAGCGTTGTTTATACCATATTTAGAGCAAATAATACAATCGCTAAGCGATCGCTTTGTAGTGCATAAAAGTAGAATTATCGCGCTTCAGCGTGTCCTTCCCATTTTCTGTGTCGCATCGTCCTTTGAAGACATAGAACCTGCACTTTTATTTTATAAAGGAGACTTTGATCCGTGCGCAAATACTAAAAGACTAGAATCGGAGTGGGAAATGTGGGTTTACAAATGGAGAAAACAAAGCGAAGAATTGCCCAAATGCGCTATCCATGCTTTAAGATTTTGTGATAAACTATTTTTGCCCAATATTTATGTTCTATTAAAATTATTGGCAACTCTGTCTGTTACTACAGCTTCCGTAGAAAGAAGATTTTCCACCATGAAAAGACTAAAGACGTATCTTCGCAATAGTAGCTGTGAAGACCGATTAAATGGATTAGCATTAATGACTATCCACCGTGACGTGCAAATAGAAGCAGAACGCGTAATAGATATGTTCGCAAATAAAACGCGCAGAATTAATTTTTCAGATGTAAGGCATTAACAGCTGATGTATGTAATCATGTTTATAGTATCCTGCAATATATTGTTGAATATAAATAAATATTTTTATTCTAGTAGTAAGACACACACGATTAATGTATATAATTATGTATAGATTATCCTGAAATATATTGTTAAATATAAATAAATATTTTTATTCTACTGATTGTTTGTATGTTTAATTGCATTGAGAATTAGGTATTGTTATTATTAAATTACTCATTTTCCCCACTCCTTGCCTATACTTAAACCCGAAGCCCCCCTCCCCCCCAAAAAAAGTCCTGGCTACGCCGCTGCCACTCACTTGCTTTTACCAAGCATATCTCGCGTTGGATTAGAGGCCGGAATACCTGAGCTCATAAAATTAGTATCCAGTGTACTTTTACTGGACATTTGAAAATGCGCAAATTTTACCATTTTTAACGTTTTAAAATTGAGATTTTACTGCAATTTTCAATTTATCAATTAGCAATGATTCGTCCAGGAATATTTTCTATAAAATTAAAATTATTTAACTATCAATGATTTTAATTTAAAATAAAATAATTGTACCATTTAAAGGAATTCAGTTTCACGCACACAGAATTTGAAATTTATACACTCTACTAATTTGAAAATTGACTAAAGTTACTATCCCTCAGATTATTCATTTTTTTAACGTTATCAATTTAAAATTCATTAACCTTTATGGCTTTGAATTTGAAGATATTGTACAATTAAACTGATACAATATACATATTATTATTGCCAGGATTGGATTTCCCTTAATTTTCTAAATTGCTGCAAATCTTACTAAAAATAATATATCTTTGATAATATTTGGTCACATATAACAAGTTAAATATTTCTAAAAAGTTTAGATAAATAAATTGAAAATTTTTGGCAGTTAAACGTAGAAAAAAATCGGTTTCTAAATCAAAATAGCTTGGCAATCAGTAATAAGACTGCAAGATAAAATTCACTCAGTGAAAATTCTTGGAACATTATATAATCAATACTTAAGTATGATATATTGCTTATAAAAATATTTATTAATACATTTTTATTAATATTTGTGACTAACTAAGACTTTCAACTCAATCTGAAGCTATGTTACTGGAAGGAACAAATGTATTGTACTTTAACTTCCAAAATATGGCATTTGTTCATGTAATTTGTTTATGAAAATATAAATTGTTATATTTTACCATATATTATCAAACACATATTATTTTTTGGAATATTTGCAACAATTAATTTTATTGTTGGAAATTCATTTTGTTAAAAATTCATCTTTTTTTGGTGAAAAATTATTTTTTTTTGCTGAAATTTTGTTTTTTCAATTGAAAATTAAATTTCTTGACTGAAAATTTAATTATCCTATTTTTAGTTGAAAATTTTTCTTCTTAACTCAAAATTCCTCTTTTTGGGGTCCGTATAATTTTCACCCACCATCTTCTCATCTCATTAAAAAATAACGTTAGACGATGGGGGGCAAAATCTTAATTTTTTTATGGATTAACAAAGTAGGTCAACTTTCAGACAAGTAGTTGAATTTTCAGCGAAAAAAGATGAGTTCTCAACGAAAAATGTAATAGTCGACATTTTAAGCAAGAAGTATTTTAAATCAAAAGCAGCTATATTTAATAAAAAAGGACCAAATTACAATAAAACAGTTGAATACTCAATTAACGCAGATGAATTTTCAACCAAACAGTTATTTTCATGTATAATAAAAAAAAGCTTTTCATAAAATAGTTGAACTGTCCTCTAAATAGTTACATTTTCAAACAAAAAGGTGAATCCTCACCAGCAGACATTAATTTTAAACCAAATACTTAAATTTTCAACCAAGAAGATAAATTTTCTCCCAAAAAATACGAATTTTCAACAAAATTCATAAATTTAAAATACAAAACATTTATAATCAACGAATAGAAACAAATTTTAAACAAAATACTTGAATCCAGAAATGAAAGCGATTAATTTTCCACGAAACATTTGCATTTTTATCCCAAAAATTGAGATTCTACCAAAAAAGACTAATTCTTAACAAAATATATAAACTTGCAACCGTATAGTTAATTTTGATACCCATTTGTTGATTCTTTTAGCCGAAACTACGAATTTCCTACAAAAACATTCATTTTTCAACGAAAAATTTACTTTTCAACTGACACAGAATAATTTTTAAGTAAATAGTTGCATTTGTAAGCAAAAGAGGTGAAATTTCTACAGAAAGAATTACATTTTTAAACGAAAAAGGCGAATCAAACGAAATCTACGAGTCGAAGACCCATCTCGACTCCGTTGAGAATAAATTTGGTTTGATCGAAAATGTCGCAATACAGATGAATGATTAGATCTATTGTTTTGCCTGCACCAAACTAATCTCGACGGATATCGATGCCTATATCTTTGGTGGACAAATCTTTCATTTTTGCTGCAGAATCTACACACCAGAGAGCAGAAGTCAGATGGCTATTTTTTGCAGCTGGTCCATAATTGAGCAATGTTTCCAGGTAGGCTCTGTACGCGTATGCGTTGTTTGGAGCAGAAACGAGTTTTTGATTGAAATATACTTCCACCTGATTGAACATCGAATGAAGTAAGTTGTTTATCGCAGTGACACTTTTCAGATTGGCTCCATTTGCAAAAGTTTCAGTCGGTGCTTCCAGCTTGACGCGTATACTGAGCATTGTATGAGCGAGATCTATCTATTCTTCGCCGTGGCCTGGAATGACCAACTCTATCGGTGAATCGTCGGTCAGCGATGAAACGGGCTTGTGATGGACCCATTGCGAGCTCTCAATAGATGTTTGAGTAGGTGGAAGTGAAAAAAGATCTAATTCAGTTTTCAAACACTCGCTAGAATGTGAGTGTAACAATGACATCATATAATAATCTACGTATTAACCACCAAAAATGATCGAAATTGAACGATTTTTTCCTGCGCTAGATTTACGCTTTTGTTTCTTCTGTGTTTTCTTATTTTTTCCTTTATACTACTGATTCTCTTTTTAGATTTCGTATTTTCGTCCCTTTCTTCTTCTTTTATTTACGTGTTGTACTAAGTCTCTTAACTTTTTTTCCGTTTAATCCATTTTCTAAGCTGCGTGACACTCTCAAGACCACGAACGCCGGACAACTGAGGTCCGAAATCTTTTACACCTTTATAACCTGATCCATTCATAATATTATCAATTTTATCCAAAGCTTTTCTTTCTAATTTTCGACCAGATTCATTAAAACGCGAGTTGAATGCCTGCTTGAGTGATACTTTCCTATCGACATCATTTAAAACGTCAACACCTGTTCGACATGCCTCATTTCCAACTGTACGTGCACCTCGCGCTAATATCGGCAATACACGTTGAAAAAGTCCACCTAGAAAGCTTCCGATTCCCTGACCTCTCTGATAGGACGATCCGACATGAACTTTTTATATTCCTCCTCCACCGACTTGTGTTGTGTAGTAATCCACGTAATAACTCATTATTACTAGATCATATAATTTTTACTTTTTCCTCTTCTACCGCTTCTATAATCAATTTTTTTAAATAGAAGTGTCATTGTCAGAGTGCCAAACTCGAATGGTATAGGAAGTCCAGCATGATCTCTTATATATATTTCTATCGTGCGAAATTGAGTATGAAGAAGAGAAATGAAATTCGGAGAGGGAAACTGATTAAGTGGCGTGGATGCAAAAATGTAAAAGCGGTGTTTTTACATCGCCTGTAATATGAGGTTCGCAAATATCGCAATAAACAACCATTTTCTCAGGTAAACCACGAGCCAGACTTGGAGGGTCATACGAGATACTTTTTCACTTATTGCAAGAAAATGACGACCGTTCATATCACAATCCTCGTGACAAATTTTTTCAACTCTGACATAACAATCTTTGTCTTTTTGCAAAACTAAATGTACCTCTGGGTACACACCAGGTCGAAAGTCGGAGACATTAGGACTTAACCATTTACCAGTCAACATACCTGCTGTGTACTTATCTCTAATAGCATTGTCATTAAGCTCAACCAGCTCGGCGTCCCCTTTAAGAACGTAAGGAAGCGAGTATTTAACAAGTAAATCTTCACCGTCAATTTTCGCTTCTTTCATTTTTCTCTCATAATTTTCTTCATTTTTCTCTTCAACGATACCACTACTACTTGACACATTCAGCATTAGAACTATGCGATTTTCCATTCGATCAGGCAAATTGTGTCTTACATGAAGAAATGTTCTTGGAAATTGAATTTCTGTAAGACCAACAATCTAACGACCCAGTAAACGAATTTCGTGTAACAGTTGTGTGGTAAAGCGAGTCGTAGTATTATGCGGAAAAGTACTTCATACTGCTATTGCTCGGTAAAAATAGGTGAAATTGATCGTTATTCATTGAAAATATTTCAAATCGCTGGCAGGTATCTAAGAATTGAATTTATCAGAATATCCCATCCACTTGACAAGTAACTGTTTTTTTGAACATTTTCCCTTACTACGTATCACTCGTTCAATTATAAATTCTGTCTCATTAATATCAGTATCTTTCTTCACACCCGATAGGTCTCTCTCGTAAAAAACTCCGTCTATATCCTCACCAGCCAGATCTTGTAACTCGTAAACATATGGGGTTTGTCTTCAACCCGTTATAACTCGTATTATCATAAAAATCTCTTCTGTCCATTCAGCTTCATAACCTTTCGCAGACACCTTTCTCTCTACTGATTCGTACGTAATCAGAGACCTTATATTTAGGATTTCTACCACGGAAGGCTTTTCTACCGTACTTTCTTTGAATATTTAATCGGCCGTGTGCTGCATTTTCCAAAGTCACCTCTGATGGTCGCATTCCTATACTGGAATGTCGTGCATTATTATAGCCCTGTACAAGTTGTTGTAAAACATCAATGTAACGATGAGTAGTACTATGAGTAAAATAGCGCCATATGCGTTGTTTCATTGTGCGATTAAATCGTTCAACTACATCAGCCTTAACATTTGGATCACGCACAGCACGAAATCTTATATCCTGTTTTGATAACAAATTTTGAAAAACTACATCGAAGAATAATTTCCTCGATCGCTCTGAAGGCAGACAGGAAATCGCTTTGCACTTTTCTCGAGAATACATTCAAAAGCTTTCCTCACTTCATTCATAGATTTATCTTTAAGAGGCTCAACCCAAACGTATTTACTCAACACGTCGATGGCCGCAAGCAGATACAGGTATCCATCGTTGGAATCTCTTACATGCTTTAAATCTACTAAATCTGCCTCCCATAAATCATCTATATTTGATATATCGTAATTATTCTTCTGAAACGACGATGAATAGGTACATGTAGATTATATGAATCTTGATATTTTAACTACTAGACCACATTTGCACGTGAGGCTCTTCCATGAACAGCTTTCGCGAGTTTCTCAACCAGCGTAAGAAGCTTCATGGGATGGGTCGAAATAAATTTCTTCTAACAATTTCATCGTTTTAGAAACGAAGTTTTTCAGTGATTACTACTTCTTATCCTCCCTTGAGATTTAGCCGAACTTGTACTGCGAGGTGTTGCTCGCTTCGTACTTATACGTGGAGTGTCAGTAATACCTTTGTAAACCTCGTTACCACTAATGCTGCCTTCTTCTTCTTCGGTCATTAGCGAGTCATAAAGTCCGGACGATAGTTTGGGGCTACGCCGGCTACCTGTCTCTCTCGAAGAGATTATATTTTATTTCCAGCATTCTCTATTTTCGACAAGCTCTCTAGACATGCCTATTTCACGAAGGATCATGGCAAACTGTCTTCTTCCTGGTGGTTTCACCTTTTTCTCAACCGCAATGCATCGTTTATTAGATCACTGATATTCGCATTTTGTACAGATTCACAAAGTCGTTGAAGTAAAATAATTCGTTTATTTTTAAAAGTTGTTGGAATAGCTGCAATAATATCAGTATTTTAAAAATAATCTTCCTCCTCATCATCGTCATTATCATTAATATTGCTTGCAAAACCCATATTTTTATCTCTCTGAATATCCTGCTCTTTATTCAGTTTTTTATGCTTTCATGTTTCCTGGGTAAAAAATAAAAATGTTTGTAAAACTTGTTGATACATTTTCCATTTTTCACGCTCATCTTTCAAACATGGTTGAAAATATGTGAGAGAAGCCTCCGATAATCGGGGCGAGTAACAACGGTAAAAATCTACCCTTCTGAATGATGAAGCATTTTTTATTTTTCCAAGTACCCTTCGATGCTGCTAAATTTCTTAAAGTATGTTTAATGCTTTTTTAACTTGTGTTTTCATGTGTTTTCAAAGGTATATTCCCTGCCAAAATATTTAGAGCGCACTCGTATATACATTTTACGAGTTTTTCATTAGCTGTACTCAGAATTGCGGTTCATTTATTACGATCGAGGCGACAGAGAGCATGAAATGCTGCCGTATTTTTTCACCAATGTGTTTACGTGCACTTGACTGTTTTAAATCTAGAAGAAGGTAACCATGCGGTTTAGATGTCGCGTCCTGATAGGCTTCCTGTAAAAAACGAGGATTTTTCGGATATATTTATCGAGCAAGATGTTGAAATTGAGCTCTGTCTCGAAGATTTTTAAAAACAACAATATAATTCGTATTGAGAGATATATCCCTTTGTCCATGTCGCTGATGAAATAAATTTTTCGAGATAAAGATAACACTAAGATTTTTGTGGTGACTGCCTTTAGTGAAAAGATCTACAATTGTACTGTTTTAAGATTCACGCATAAGATCATCGATAATTATGAGCTTAGGACGGTCATTATCGCTAGAATAATCAGTCGGTTGCGGTAAGCCTTCTCGAAATTCTATGGTTTTGCCGTATTCAGAATAACCCGACCGCCATTCTGAATAGTAAAAAAGAATACGTTCAAAATCTTTATCACCATGGTATCGATGTAGCTTTCGAATTGTTTGACAAAACAAGTTTTCCCGCATCCGCTTGGCCTGCAAACCATAGCTGTGAAAGGATGTTGCCAACGAGGGTCCATTTTCTATACTGATATATAATTCACTATAGTTCCGTGAACCTGTATAAGCTTTTTCCGGTTCCGCGCACGGACCAGGCTTTTTAAGCTTATTAGAGTCTGGTTCGTATGCCGAAAATCAGCTAGTTCCCGGTAGCCGCGTTCCCGGATCGCCTGGATAAGCTTATCGTCAGGCGATCTCACGTGTTGGGTCACCCTCACCGGCCGATACTGTGAAAATATACTTGCTATTTGCCTCAAACACTTAATTCTCACGAAAATAACGGAAAGATGGAAAGAAATAGTGTTGAGTTTATGGTGTTTTTAATCAGTCAAACACTTTTTAATTTGAACAACTAAAAGCCTTTACAACCTGCTCTCGAGTCCCCATCGCAAGATGCTCTCTTATCTTACCTGAGCTGGGATCTTAATCTCATATACTTTCGCACGCAAGGTGGTTTAGGAAAATAGAAAAGTATCATATTGTCTAAAAGCATTTTTTATTTCAGTTTCATAAAAATGGATGCAGATAACAGATTCAAAATTGGTTTAATAAACTCTTGGTATATTTCCATTTTATTTGCAAATACATGCTTTCACATATTACATGCACATACACAAACACGAAGAGAAATATACATGTATACACATACTTGCGATCGGTGTTATTAAATGTAGTCTTTCATTTTCGACCATTAAAAATCAGACAATTTATCGTTGAAATTTTGCCCGAGATATTGTTTTTAAATATAAAAATGTTTTTCTACAAAAGAATTATTGTAAAACATATAACAGACATATTTTTAAAATGAATATGTGGACAGAAGGTAAAACAAAACTTTTTGATTGTCATTAGTCTTTTTTTTATATTTTCACAGATCATCTTTCATTTCGTTAGTAATTTGAGTGTTTAAAATACATGTTATTTTGCCAAATAAAAGTTCAAAATGTGAATTTACAAACTCCGGTGACAATTTGGTCTTTAGTTGATGCTTCATGTACTCAAATTTAACATTCCCAACTTGACGCACAAATTCACTGGATGGCGTGTGTATTTTCTCCGCTAAAAAATAAGCACTCAATTCTTCCAGGAAAATATCCTTGCAGAGCTTGACATTCGATAAAACCAGCTCCAACTTCTGATGCGTTCATCAATGCAAATAACATTGCGTCTCGCTATTTTTTGGTGTGGCTGCTGTTGTTGCTGTATTTTGTACAATCTTTTCGATTAAAATAGCTTTTGCATTGAACAAAGTTGTGAAAAACAAGTTATAAAGGCCAATTTTTATCGGTAAAGAACGAAAGTCGGAGTTACTGTTGCTGCATCGATCCTCCAAGTAGGAAAAAGCGAGATCGAATTTTTGTTGCGATTGAAGCCATTCATCACGATTTAAGGAGATTCCATGAGATTTATTGTCCAAGAATCGTATAACTGGTTCAAACGATCCATCGCACAGTGGGCCAGGAACCATAAAAAGTGGCCAAAATTCGATTTTACGTCTAATTCATCTAAAACTTGGTATACAAGGGTTTTTGAGGACGCTAATTTCAAATTCGATGTCAAAAATTACAAATTCAAAATGGCGGATCCAATATGGCGGACGAGTATTTCAAAAAATTATTGAATCATCTTGAAACGTGGTATCTCGGGGTTTTCGAGGGCGCTAGTTCCGAATCTAAAAACACAATTCCAAAAAACAAAATGGCTGATCCAATATGGCGGACCAATATTTCAAAATATTATTGAATCTGCTTGAAACGCGGTATCTAGGGGTTTTCAAGGGCGTTCATTCTGAATCTGGCCTCAGAATGTCTAAAAACAACATGGCGGTTCCAGTATGGCGGACGAGTATTTCAAAACATTATATATCGGATCGGCCATTTTGTTTTGTGGAATTCTGACGTCGAAATCGATATCAGCACCCTCAGAAACTATACATAGATGTCATTCTTAAAGTTTTCACTAATTTGTGCTATCTCTCGTCGTTTGGATCTATGCGAAATTTCAGCAAATTCGGCACTTGGGCGACCACGTTTTAGAGGCTTAGAGTCAAAAGTTTCCAATCTCAATTCAGAAACGAGAAAATTCGAATTCGGCCAATCAGCTTTATATGCTTCAAATCTTTCTTTAATCCTACGGGAGGCTTTGTATTTATTTGTTCTCTTTGTAACGAGAGTTGAAATAGAAACTCTCAAACGTTTCAAGTCTTCAGTTTTTACTTTTTGTCTATCAATATTCAATTTATCCAAGATATACTGAACACCAGTCTCTCTTCGTGCATCATTTGGAATTTTTTCCAAGACCTCACATTTCGTGAATAATGTCATATTGAAGGAATCAATAAATCAGTAAATATTCATTAATCAATAGATTGAAATGAGGCCGAAAAGTGGACGGCAAGAAACTATAAGCTTCGTGCAGCTTTCAGTTTCTAAGAAAAATTACATGTCGGGTATTATGATAATCTAGTATCTTTTGAAGAGAAGAACAAGATGAATCTATCCATTCGAATCTCGCTTAATATATATTTCAGAAAAGACACTGCAAAAATCCAGCAGTAGTCATAGAGACGAAATTCCAAATATATATTATACACTAGAGTCCTGCGAGACAGGGAGAGGCGCTTGCAAGTTCAGCGGAGTTGCGATGTTTACAGTTCGGCACTATAAAAAACCACAAGCATGAAGGAGAAGAAGAGCGGTTTGGAGAGTCCCGAGATAATGTGAAGGCCATTGAGGGTACCCCCGAAACGGCCAGTATAGCGGGACTCCAGTGTATGTGAGAACTTGCAGCGCCGCATGCTGTTACGCGTGGACAGCTCCATGCGTGAGCGCGCAGTTATTCGTTTTTTCTTCAGCAAGATATGAATTCGAGCAAAAGTGAGCACCCCTGCGTTAAAGTAGTCATCTCAGGGAACCCACTGGTACCTTACTTTTTTGGATGTAAAGGGGAATGCCAGGGAATGAAGTTTCGGCAGCAGGCGTTGCGGGGAAAAATCGAATATTTTGTGAATAAAACATGTGAATTTTAAAATTTTAGACCAGTTTTGTAGCTTCTTCGGCATTTCCTGTATTTATTAATCCAAACTGAATTCAAAAAAATCAAAAACCGATTGCTTTTCGATAAATACCATACAATTGTATCCCTTCTTTATATGCACCAAGTATAGAAAATCAAGTTTCATTTTTCAACTTTGACTATTTCTCAACGAAACACAGGGTATCTGATTGATAAGAAACTCGAAATACAGATACTTCAAGGTGTCTGAAAGTAGAAAATATATTCAATTGACTCAAGTTCAAACCTTGACTTTTGGCCAAAAAAGTGCGATCCTGGCCCACTGTGCATCGGCTTGAATTGCCAAACCAAGAATAACCTTTTTCGAAGAAGAGTTATTCAAGTCGTATATTGTTGCAAGAATCAGAGGTTGACGAGGTGAATATCTTGCTTTTATCACTGTTAGACTTTTAGATGATGACATATCGGCAGGACAAATTCGTTTTTTTGATACACTTTTCACTATCAAATCTTGTGAGGCTTCACTCTGATTGACGGTAAATTCCATCGTCTGACTTCGAGACTGCGAGGTGTTATATGTTGAAATTTTCCGAGTATATCTGACGGTTGTGTCCTGTGTGGCCTCTTTAATAGCTCACACATGGCGGACTTACTCGGGTGGGGCTGTGTAGATATGACGTCACATGTGATCAACCAATAAGAATACTTTCACGAGAGTGAAAGAGAGAGAGAAGCGCATGATGGAGGTATGTATCTCACACATGCGTTTTAACCTGACTTACATACGTGTGAATAGGGAAAAATATAGCGTGACACTGCGCATGAGCACCCACAATTAACGATAAAAATAAATGGTTAAAATACACGAAAATTTATTAGAATAATGAAAATGCAGCCAGACGGTTAATCCGTCTCTCTAGATACCTGTCGTAAAAAGTTGTGCCAGAATGCAGTCTAGACGACCACCTCGATGATGATGACCATAATGTGTTGTCTAACAGTTTTGTCTATATTTTGAGATATTATCACTTAAGGGCAAACTTTGACGATGGTTCCCATGAAAATTGGAGGCGTGGTAAACCATCTGATTGGTCAGATCGCCATTTCCAAAAGGATTTATCAAAATGCAAAAATTTTCTACATCTCCCACTATATCGGAATTTTCTTGAAGATGATAGATAGTCCTAGTAAACGCCTGATTCTCCCCTTCCCAAACCAACTACCTTTGGTTCTTTGATATAGCCACCCTACACAGCCTCAAAACTACAGTTTCTCTAGATCTACGCTAGAAGTAACTTTGCTTTCTATTCTTTCTCTTTTATCAAACTTTAACTCAAAAATGTTTGCACCAGCACTTTTTGCCCACATCATCGTGATGTGTGGTAGTACGGAGGATTTCGCCGATTCACAATCACGGGTAATTTTTAAATTTTTAGTGAGTTTTCTCGATGCCGTGGGTGCTAATCGGGTTCTACGAATGGTTGGCAACGACATTACCCTCCGCGAGTTACTGATAGTTCGGAGAGCGGGCATTGCTGCCGACTCGATTCCTTTGAATAGACTTCTAGAGTCTAATACTGATGGTGAGTGAAAATATTGATGATTATTTTAAATATAATAATACAAATGTATATTTTAATAATTATTAATAATTAGTTATTTAATTAATTAATAATAATAATGTAATAATACTAATTTACAAATTTACTAATTTTTACTCATTTTCAGCACCAGAATAAGTAGAATCGACACCGGCTGCTGCTACAACAACAACCGAAAGTTCTGATGATTGGTCCTGTCAGATCTTCGATCGAGATGGTAATGTGGCGATGATGGATGTGGCCTCCCTAGGTTGCGGATAGGGGAACGCCTCCCAGATATGGGTGGTACCGGGGAATACAAATACTGGGGGCGGACAAAAACCAGCTAGGGGAAGGAACCCCGAATTAAAACCAGCCATGAGAAGGTATGTTACAAACAATATACCTCAAGGGAGTAGCAATCTCCCCACTGATCCCGCCGGGGCGCACCCCCCGGGGGCCCGTTCCGGTCCCGTGGTGGGGGGGGGGGGGGCGGCAAACATACTTGGACAGGAGCATGTGCGAGGAGCTTGGAGGTCCTTTGGACGTCACAGAAGGGAAAGATCGGCGTGATCAGTCTCTCCTCCGATGTATGTGGGAGGGCTTTGAATCGGCGACTCAGAAATTGGAGGAACACCTGCAGGAGTTACGGGAAGTCATTGCAAAGCTCAAGAGCTTTAGCGACTCGAAGAGCAATACGTGACTTCCAGTGCGGAAGGGAATCGGAGATGCGGCAAAGCTGATCAACGATATGGACATCGGAATGGATGGCGTCAAGATCGAATTTCGGATGATCAAAAGCTGCTACCACGACACAATTGTCGAAAGGGTGCATCAGATCAAAAAAGAGTAAAGCCAGGAGTAACGACTTGCAAAGGGGTTCAAACTACTGAAGAAGCCGGGGGAACACTCGCTCCCACACTTAGGAAGAGGCCGAGAGACCCCAAATTGAGCCCCCCTGAGTCTAATACGCCAAGGCCCAGGACGAAGAGGTTGAAGTCCCGGAATAGCGTTTCGAAGACTTCAATCCCTAAATCAGAAGAAAGGAGGACGAAGGTGGAAACGAAGAGCATCGCTTCACAGAAGAAGGTGAAAAAGGGGCGAGCTACACCTAAGGCGGTTATCATAAAACCGGCCGAGGGTTCAAGCTATGCAGAGGTCCTAAAGGACCTCAAACAAAAGGTGAAACCCGAAACCCTTGGCGTTAACGTCAGGGGTGTCAGGGAAACAAGGAAAGGAGAGGTACTCGTGGAGGTCGAGCCTACAGCGGAGGGCAGATCAATGTTCTCCGCTGCCATCAGAACAGCTGTTGGAGCAAGAGGTTGTGTTCGGGAGCTAGTCGCCCGCACTGAGGTCGAGGAACTGGACCTGGACCTGGACACAACCACGGATGCTGAGGAAGTCGTGGCGTCCGTTAGACGGTATTTAGCCGAAGAAAACGCAGGAGAGATAACGGTCAGTCTCACCAAAAAGGCCTTTAGAGGAACTCTGAAGGCCTTCGTTGGGCTGACCGAAGAAATGGCGGCGAGATTGGTAAGCGCAGGACACCTCCAGGTGGGGTGGGTGTCCTGGCCCTTACACAAGAAAATTGAGGCAATTTGGTGTTACCGCTGCCTCGGCTTTGGCCATATGGCAGCGAGCTGCACGGGCCCTGATAGGGCAAAAGGATGCTAGAGGTACGGCAAGGAAGATCATAAGTCTGCGGAGTGCACCAGCACTCCGCAGTGCTTCCTCTGCGCTGCAAATAGTGAGAGGCCCCTGACTGACTATCTGCCGGCGTCAATGAAATGATTATCGTTTAGGAAGGCAACACCGTCGAGGAAGCCTCCCTAAAGACATGTATAAGTGACTTCACCCAGCCATGATGTCGAAATGCACTAATGAGGACGATGCGTACATCATGGCTGGGCAGGTCCAAGAAGAAGCACATAGGACGTCCAAGTTGGCACAATTAGATCAGCGCCGAGGTACGGCGAAATGGCCTTACTCCCATGTCCTTGAAGTAATGCGAAAGTGGTTCCGAGGACATGGGTTGGCAGTAAAGAGTGGTGTTTTTAGTGGGTTGTTGATGGCATCGCTGTAATGATTGATGAACCCGTTTCGGCCCAGAACGCCCCTCGAGGTACACCGCTCTTTCTGCAATTATAACTCATGCAATTCCGGGTATAAAAAATTGAAAAATACACATTTTTGAAGCTTCAGATCTCACGTTTCCAATGGTATACTCTAATATATGATAAAATGTTGATAATTATGAAAAAATATCGTTTAAACAAAAAAAAACACGATTTTTTCAAACAAAATTTTTATAAAATGGAGTTTTCCGAATGGTTCTCGGTCCGCAATCCACTTGGGACCTCAATAACCCATGGCATAAATGTCTACGTTTTCAGAAGACATGATTCCAAGATCGATTTTTTATCTTAATTTGTCCAAAATGGCGACTTAATGACGAAATTTTTGTGAAGAAATTCATGAATTTTTTCATCAAAAAGTGTTAACTTTTCGGGAAATTGGAAGAGAAGAAAAATTTCTTAGAATTGTTCATAGAATACGTCAGAATTTTTTCGAAAAGTTCTAAGCAACTTCTCAAATTTCGCAAATTGTCAATTTTTAAAAAATAACAAAATTGCTTAAAATATTTTGAAAAAACTCAGGTGAATTCTTTGCCTGATTCTAATAACTTTTTATTCTTAGTAATTCTTTCGATAAGCACATTGTTTTCAAGAAAAATACTGTTAAATGTAAAAATGATTCCCGATTATCTAAAAGTCCGACGTATCCGCGCTTCGATCAGCGTGCAAGCCTGTATTGGTTAAAAGGGTCTAAAAAAGTAAATTTTCATAAAACCATCAAATTGGTTCTTAAACTAAATTGGATTTTGACTTTTCCAATGCATCGAGTATTATTTAATTTTATTAATCAACATATAAAACCGTAAATCAACGGGAAAACACAACTGGTTGTCAGTTGTAGGCTTTACAACTGCGGAAAGTTTGACTGACGTTGATTTTTTTTCACTGATCCAGATAACTCTGGTTCTAATGGAGATAGTTCATCAGATAGTGACAGTTCTGAATCAGAATTGTCTGACGATAACAATTCTGAATCAGAAACATGTATATTAAATGTTTCACATCAATCTATTTCGGATAACTACACAGAAAAACAGAAACTGTTAGAGCCTAATCATACTTTCTTATGGTGTGACGGAGAGAAAGTTTACTCTGCTGATTTGATGGATCAATTATTATTGACTGATTCCGTAAAAAAAATATCTTCAATGTCACACGTGGAAATATTTTAACTCTTTTTCTCTGCTGAAATAAAAAATTATAACATTCAAGCAAGTGACTAAAATGACTTGAAATTATCTACAGAAGAACTGAACACATTTGCAGGTATATTATTGTTATCATCTTTCAATATTCGAAATGACCAACGAGAATATTGGGAAACTGATCCTCTCGTAAGCTGCTCTGCTGTTTCTTCTGCGATGATGCGCGGTAGGTTTAGTGAAATAAAATCAAAAATCAAATATTCAAATATTCAAAACCTAATGATAAAAATGATAATGACAAAGCATTGAAAGTTCGTCATATTTAAAAATTATTTAGGAATAATCTTCAACAATGTAAATTTCTTTCGACAGCTCTTTCTATTGACGAAATGATGGTTCGATTCTTTGGTCGCACATCCCTGAAACAGTATCTACCTTCTAAATCTGATCGATACGGGTTCAAACTCTGGGCGTTATGTGGAGCAAATGGATACCCTGCAAGAAATGTCGGATTAAAAAGTATTACTTCGCATTCAGGACATTTTTTCTGGAATTCCGCTTTTCGACAAGTTCGTATTGGGGTACAATCCAAAACTATCGAATCCGATACTTCGTATATAATGTCTAAATATTGAATGCGATAAAATGCGGAAAAAATTTTAAATAAATCAATCCTGTTCAATGCGAGAGTTCGAATTGATTTGAATGCTGTTGAAGGCGATTGAATCAGAGAAAAATTTGAAGCTAAATGAAAACTTTTTAATGCGTAAAGTCTTATTAATTTGAACACTATTGAAAGCGAATGAATGAGAAAAAGTTGAACTTAAAGTGAAAACTTTTTAATGCGATAGTTCGCATTTAGTCAAATGCTCTCGAGTGCGGATGAATGAGAGGAAGTTCAAAGCAGAATGAAAACTTTTTAATGTGAGAGTTCGCATTCATTTGAATGCTTTTGGGTGCGAATGAATGAGAGGGAGTCCAGAACAAAATTGAAAACTTTTTAATGCGAGAACTCGCACTCGTTTACATTTTGTCACTTCGGAAATATAAATACATTTCAATACAGAACGGCAGTTTTAAATATATTTTCACGTTTTAAAATAATAATAATGATTATAAAAAATGAAATACTTCATTATATTCATCGAACAATTCATGATTTGGAAAAATAAACATACACCTTATTTTTTGAACTTATAAAAAAATATTTCTCTTATGTTATCAAAACGTTCATGATATTGTTATGTATAAAATTTATCTATTCCCGTTCATCAGTTAATGAGGAAACTTTGTAGAAAGATGGAAAACATTTTTTGCTATTATAATTTTGTACAATTGGTTAAAAATACGCAAAAAAGAATTAAAGTTTACAAAAATAAATATATAAGTAATGCTAGGCGAAAATCGAGTAGTTTATTTTGCGGAAGAAATAGAGAAGGCAAGAAGGGAATTAATTCAGAAAAAGAAATGCAGTCTCCAAAATAA